>APFE030562633.1:206604-218993 GCA_000404065.3 Pinus taeda
CACCTAGGAATAATTAAACAAACCATTATTTGTTTATTATTATTTAACTACATTTTCAAAATAATAAATAAATCATTTATTTATTTATTATTTTTAAATAAAAGTATTTGACCAAATTAAATACCTTTTCCCTCCAACAAAATATAATAAAATATTCCAAGTGGTTAGGTCTAGAATTTGGCTAACAATATTTTATTATTTTCCATTATTTGAGAATAACCTAATATTTTGTTATAAAATGAAGGGTTTTACAGTCATTCTTCACTTTTGATTATTTTCATTGTTGCACTCACTGTTGCAGCTCTGATTATTATCACTGTTGCCTTCCATTTCTTTTTATCCTTGATTTACCATTTAAGCTCTACACACACATTTTGATGGGTTTATACATTGTAGAGAGGAGATACTCTACCAAGTTGAAGTGTTGAGGACAGCCAAGAATCCATCCCATTTGAGGGGGACTGGTAACGTGTACCAGCTGCACTAGAGACAACAAATTTTTCCGTGACCTACCGCCTGAGAACCAAGGAACAAAAATCACACTTTTTAGCCTCAAACCTGTAATTTGGAGGTCCATAGCACACTTCCTAGCCCAAAAAGTGCAATCTCCCTTGAAAATAGGTCAGTACCTACAATTTTTAGATTTTTTTGAGTTTTGTCTGCAATTTTTCTAGGTTTTGCCGAGAGCACCGTACTGGGTTGTTTGACCACTGTCCCAACCTGTTTCAGACCCCAATATGCTTTGTTTATCTTATTGAAGAAAGGTTAAACACTTAGGGTTTCATTCCTCTTCCACCTTTATAGGAGGAGTCAAGCTAAGTAGGTAGTCTGAGATTTTCAGTGCTTTCAACCATTATTTATAGATCCGAGCCATTATTTTATCACATCCTTAGGATAGGTTGTTGTTCATCCAAAACTCCCTTTTGAGTCTTGTTTGGCCATTTTCGTTAAGGTTCCATCGTTTTCCCTAAGTTTTTCATGCTTAATCCTATCTTTTGCAGACTTTTCCCTCTGGTTTATTGTTGTTTGTTGCATCATTTTGAGCATCATAGAGTCACTAGATCCCAGTCACACCAACACTTAGATCTTGTGGCCCTTTTCAGTGTGTTTTGTGTCAGTTTTTCCACCATTCAGTCTCCTTATTTGTCAACCTAGTTTGGGTCGGGTTGTATGCATAATTTACTATTCATTATTTCAGTTTATTTACAAATTTTAGCATCTTTTTCCTTTTTTCAAAAAATCAACTTGGTTAATTAAAATTAACACACATTTTGACACACACAAACACACCTAAAGCAAAGGGCATTTGGTTTAAACCGCCAAACCAAGACATAAACTTAATTATTCAATCTCCCTCACAAGAGACAACAATATTTTGTTTATTATCCTTCACCATTTCTGTGTCGCCAGTGTCTTGCCATCATAGCAACGCCAAGGCATCTCTCGTGAAGACTCCAAGGTCTCACCTATAGTCATCATGTCTGGTGCCAATGCAAGTGGGGGAAACTGACTAGCTAGTGGCTCTGGTCCTACTCTTGTAGTCCCATCTAGCGGAATCACCACAGGAACCATTCTGACAACTCCTATTCTTCCTTTCATGGCTAGGTTAAGCCTTCTAGATTTCAACTAGTTGATAAATGACCCCATACACCACAATGCTGGTTGACCAACTATGCCAACTAGGTCCCAAGTTTGAGGGTAATTCTAGAGAGGACTCAACTAACCATGTTTGATCCTTCCACATGTGATGTTCGTCCAACTCTATAACTGATGACTCCATTCATCTTTGGTTATTCTAATGCACGCTCATTGGAGATGTTGCAAAGTGGTATGTCGACCAACCTTTTGCTTCCCATTCCACTTTTGCGACTTTGGCTCAAGCGTTCCTTACATATTTCCAGTTACCTATCCGATATGATACCGATATAAAATTATTGACCACATTCTGTCAAAATTTTGTCACTTGCCTTTCTAACCATGTCTAAGAATGGCGTAGAAGGAGGAGCACGTGGCGTGCTCCTAACTTTGAAGACCATGTTTATCTTGACGTGTTTCTTAGGTATCTCTTAGGCCCCGTAGGAAAATATGTCACATCTCATTTTCCTCAATCAGAGGAAGAAGCTCTCCAGGTTGCCCTGAAATATGACCTGATTTATGCCCAATCCAGTTATGTTAATACCATCTTGCCGGATCTGCCTAGACCTGGTGGTGCCAACACACTGAGAGAATCTCATGCCACTGATGGTATCATTGGATCCTTTTCCCATCGATCTCCATATGCCTAACCATGTTATGGCTATCCTTAAGGGGGGGCAGTTCCTCCAACACCTATCCCCCTCCCTTTAACAACATGTATTCAGGAAAAAGCATGTCATATGAATTTGCCCAACTGCATCAGCAAATGCTAGGGCCAACTCTTTCTTAACCTATTTACCAAACCATTTCCCCTTCCCCCTCTTACATTTATGCACTGCCGAGTGCTCCAACCCCTTAGGCATTAACGCCACAACCTTCCACACCTCCTCAACCTCTGCCAAAGTAGCCACCTCCCCCACAGGGGTAAGTGTATGCTTAGCAGGGTGCAACCAATCCCCCCAATTTGAAGAAAAATAACAAGGGGAAAAGTAACTGGAACCAACAAAACTAGGGTCACTATGGTAATCAACCTAATATACCCCAGGGAAACTAGCCTACCACCAAAAACCATCAACAAGGTGATTACTGCAAGCAAGCTAAGGTAATTCATATGAATAAGCCTTGTGCATGTTGTGGTGTGCATGGCCATAATACTCATGAGTGTCCCCTCTTACCCCAGATGTGTCAAATGTGGGAAGCCCAAGAAACGTCTATAGGCTCGCAACCAATGCAACAACTTCCTAATCTTGCACCAAACCAACTAGTCGTGCTCATGAATCTTTCCCTTAGCAAGGATTTAT
Source organism: Pinus taeda (assembly GCA_000404065.3). Lineage (NCBI taxonomy): Eukaryota > Viridiplantae > Streptophyta > Pinopsida > Pinales > Pinaceae > Pinus > Pinus taeda. The sequence goes on from APFE030562633.1 coordinate 209,541, forward strand.
TGTTTCCCAACCTCAACAAGGTCAGGTCACCCCTCCACCTCCATAATCTAGTCATAGTGACTACCAAATTATTATGATGAAATCTGACGGGGTCAACACCTCTGATATCAACCTCTAAACTCAATTGTGTCAATATGACAAGCCATTAACTTTGTCTACATCTTAGCCTAAAACCAAAGAGTCGTTTGAGCCCAGTACGACACCCAATGATTCCTTCCAGATCCCTCTGCCAAAAGAAAAGGTCATTCCTGAGATCCCAAAAGGAACATTACACCATAATGATGCTTCTAACTGAGCCGCCCATACTTATGATATAGTAGATTACTTGGTGAATCTCCTACTGCCATGTCGACGATGGAAGTTCTCCAGTTGTGCCCATCTCAGAAGAAAGATCTACTAAACGCTTTGGGTGCATTCGACCCTTAAGATGATCGTTTGATTGTATTCTCTATTGATATGTCAGATTATCCACCACTATCCCCATCTGTTACTTTTCAAATACCAGTCAGAGTATGCAATGCTATTATTCAACAGTCTATTATTAAAGAAGGTGCATCCACATGCGTGATGTCCACAAATGTTTGGAAATAACTCAAGTCACCCAAACTATCCCCATCCACCATCACTTTGTGTGCTTGGGATGGTCACCCTTGACAACCCCTAGGCATGTACCACAACTATCCTATCATAGTTGCTGGCAAGATTGTTTGTGTCGACATAGAGGTTATCAATGCTCCTTTAGATTACAACATTCTATTGGGTCTTAGCTACATTTATGTGATGTCAGTTGTGGCATCTATGCTTTCTTGTAAGATTTCCTTTCCCCATAATGGAAAGATTGTTATAGTCAATCAACTAAAATATTACGAGCCAAGGTCTCAGTCATCACCTGATTCCATCATATCATCAATGAACGATAAACAAATAATCGAGCCCCTCACCATTCTCTCACCTGGATTCTACAAAGATTCTGCCTTACTTGGTGCATTCCCTAATACCCCCCCTCTCATCTCTGACCCCAAATCATCGAGTGTTTGCATGTTACAAGCATCCTAGGTTTCCTGTAAGAAATCCTCTATGCTTGGCCAACAACCAACTCCACTACATCCTACTGTTGCGCCCTCAACATCCAGGTCCACCCATCAAGAACCTCCTCCTTCTATGGGCACCTCTCCTTTGTTCCCACCAGGAACTGTCCCTCCGGGTCTTAACCATCAAGGAATCGTTCTACTGGGACACTATCGAGCAGGTCAGATACCCTTCTTGTTTCCTCCAACTAAAATCTTTTCTATTCCTGTTTTGGTTACTTTGAGTCTCCCTAACATGACCTTGGGGATCCCAGCCTTGTAAATCGCTCCCCCTTCTAACACTCTGATTGGTCAGCTAATAAAATATCATTCTTTTTCATCGATTCAATAGGTCTCCACAACCCCTACCTTTGCTTCAGTTTCACAACAACCTCAACAGAAACCCACTCCTATTGCGAAAGAATATGGTGAGGGGGGCAAAGCCAAAAAGAAGGAACCTAAGGACAAGGCTCCCCAAGCACCTCCAGCTCCCAAGCCTCCAAATTTGACACCTTTATGCACTTTATGTGATGTTGTTGGGCATGCCACCAATAACTATCCTGAACTCCTTCACCTCAAACCCTTGGTCGACGAAACATTTCCCAAATCTAACATACATGAGGTCCAAGTTACCTTACCTGATCCAACTAAGAAACTTAAATCATGCGTACATAGTAGCCATGTGTGTTGAGTGATCAATACAACCACTATTCCCATTGTTTCCCTTGTCTCGATGAATTTCGCAATTGCTTCTATGTGCTTCGTGACTTCGAGGCCACTTATGGTGGATCATCTACTCATCTAGCTGTGGGTTTTGGTACAACTAGTACACCAGAATAGGGAGATCTTGACCCAACCATTGTCATCGCTGCCCTTGTTGTCAAGATGATGGATTCTATGATCTAGATCCTTTACCTATCATCATCCATGAGATCCTCATAGGAAAACTTCTATGAGGTTCCCCTGCATGCTTCGGTCAAACCCTCCTCGTCTAACTCTCGGGTCTCAACATCAGTAGATCTTCCATCTACTAGCTCTTCATCTACCACCCCAGACGTTGTGTATGTGAACCTTTTTCTCAGGATGATGCACTAGGTAGTTCCACTATATCATGTAGTCTCTTTTCCTCTAGTCTTCCCATATTCCATTCTGATGAGGATATCGTGGAAGCCATGACTACCCATGATTATCCTTGGGATGATAGGCACCATTGGGCGCACTTCCTTCCACAATAGACTCATAACCAAGATGTTGTGGAGTCTAAATACTTCATTCATGGTGAAATCGATTGGTTTAGAAATCCCATCCCTACACCATATGATTTTGAAGAAGGGAACATGGCCAACATCTCTCCAACCATAAAAATTAACATTTATGCTAAACCAGGGATCGAAGATAACATTTCCTTAGGGGCACATTGTACCTCAAAAGAAATTGAGGTTTACAATAAGCTATTCAAAGAATTCTGTGATGTTTTCACCTGGTCCTATTCAGAGATGCCCTCACTTGATCTCGCCATTGTTGAACATCATATTGACACATGGCCTGATTCCAACCTTGTCTGTCAAAAGTTGAGATCCATCCACGATTCTCATCATGAGAACATTAAAGTTGAAATTGATAAGCTCAAGGAGGCCAATTTTATCTATCCCATTGAATATACCACATAGGTGTCTAACCTCATTCTCGTTCTTAAGAAACAAGGCAACATCTGTATTAGCACAAACTTTTGCGACCTGAACAAAGCTTGTCCCAAAGACAACTTTCCAACACCCTTCATTGATCAGATCATTGAGGAGTGTGTGAGGCATGAGGTTCTATCCTTTATGAATAGATTCTTTGGATACAATCAGATCAATATTCAATCTATTGATCAGCTTAAAACTGTGTTCATCAGTCTGTGGGGAACCTTTGCTTATAGGGTCATGATATTCGGCCTAAAGAATGCAGGAGCCACTTGTCAGCGGGCCATGTCTTATTGTTTCCATGACTTGGCTCATATTATCCTTTCTTACCTTGATGATCTCACTTCTCGTTCTCGGTTTCGGGCACATCACATTCGTGATTTTCGTATCATCTTCCTCTGATGTCGCAAGTATAATATCCACCTTAACCTGTTGAAATGCATCTTTTGTGTTCCTGCTGGCCATCTATTGGGCTTCATCGTGTCCAAGGATGACATTATGCTTAATCCTATCAAAGTTTGAGCCATTATTGAACTGTCACATCCCCGTACCTTGTGCCAATTACAAATCCTTCAAGGCAAAGCTAACTTCTTTTGTAGGTTCATCCCTGACTATGCCACCACTGCGCATGGGTTTCTTAGGCTCCTCAGGTCTAACATTCCATTTATTTGGGATGATTATCCTCAATAGGCCTTTGATGCCCTGAAACATGCTCTCACTTCTGCTCCCTTGATTAGTCCACCCAACTTTGAAAGGGACTTCATCCTATATATCTCAGCTTCCACCTATTCGGTAGCAGGGGTCCTCATTCAGGAGGATGCATACGACAGTGAAGATGTTATCTATTACTTCAGTAAGAACCATGTACTTCCCCCCATGAACTACTGTCATGAAGAGAAGTTGGCTCTGGCCATTGCGTTCTCATTCCAAAAGCTTCTTCATTACATCCTCACGTGTACCACTAGGGTCGTGACAAATTCCAACCCATGACCATCTTGTTAAGTCGAGGGATCATTAACAGGAAGCATGCACATTGGGTCATTATCCTCCAGGAATTCAAACTTGAATTTGTCACACCAAAGAGTAAGAAAGGTTTGGTCCTCACCGAATTCATTTCTGAACTACCCACTATTATGTGAGATCTGCCAGTTAACGACGATCTTCCCGACGAACACTTGTTCCCCATCACTGCAGATGACCCTTGGTATGGGGATATCCTCACATATTTGTGAACGCAAAAGTTTTCCCCCCATATTACTCATGATGATCGATGATGTATCCGATACTAGGTCCCTCAGTATCTTCTCATTAGCAATGACCTTTATCGTCATAGTGTCGATTGTATCCTTTATTGTTGTCTCACCTATCTTGAAGAAGAGCAAGTCCTTAATTCTTGTCACAGTGGTGCTTTTGGTGGAAACCTCTCTGGTATGGCCACTGTTTAGAAAATCCTATGTGGTGGTTACTTTTGTCCTTCTCTCTTCAGTGATTACATTGAGGCAGTCAAACACTGTCCCAATTGCCAGCATTTTTCTCCAAAGGCAAGAGGCCCTCGGGCTCCCCTCCATCCTATCATCACAGTCGGTACTTTCTGTAAATGGGCCATTGATTTTACGGAGTGCCAATCACCATCCACTAATAACCGCAAGTATATTATCATGGCAATCGACTATTTTACCAAATGGGACGAGGCCATGCCTACATTCAACAATATGACAACTACCGCGACCCTCTTTTTCTTCAACCATGCTATCGCTCGATTCAAGTTTCCGAAATGATTGGTCTCTGACCATGGCCGACATTTCGAAGATGAGGTATGGCATGAGCTATCCTCTCTGTTATGTTTTGAGCACCAATATTCATCATATTACTACCCCCAAGGTAATGGACAAGTTGAAGTGGTCAAAAAATCCTTAAAATTATGGTTCAACATACAGTGAACAAGCACAAAACCAATTGGAACCTTATTCTCTTCCCAGCTCTATGGGCCTATAGAACTTCTGTTAAAACCTCCACAGGGTTTACTCCTTTCCACCTTGTTTTTGGCGAGGAGGCAATATTACTGATCGAGTGTGAAATCCATTCCCTTCACTTAGCTTTTGAAATTCTCCCTAACACCCAACCATTAGAAAAAAGACGTATCATGCTTGAGTATACCTCTGAAGACCACTGTGTTGCACTGCAAACCATAGAAGCGACTCAGAAGCGCACCAAATCTCAATATGATCAAAAAGTCCAACCTTGTATCTTTCACGAAGGTGATATTTTTAATGTGTATGACTAGGCCCATGATGTCCTAGGGCATGGTAAGTTCGAATCATTGTAGCTAGGACCTTACATCATTTGTAAGGACTTGGGTAAGGGGGCATATCTTCTAGAGGATTTCAAAGGAAAAATTCTTCCTAATCCTCGCAATGCACTCTACCTCAAGAAAGTTTACCCATTGTAGTGGCCAATCTAGGGTGCTAGATTAGACTAGATTTATTATCGACTTGGGTAAGTAAACTTCGAGGTGTGTGCCTAAAATCTATAGGCATAAAGGATTCCTAACTAAGTGTTTGTGGTGATAGGTGACAGTACTTCTTTACAGAAGGTTGAGGTATGTTTCCTCTCACTTTAACACTCAGATTACCTAGATTATCTAACTGTCTAGAGATACAAAGTATAGCTAGACTGAGATTTTGAATCCCCTTACAAGGATGTTGTGCACAAAAATCTGTCTGGTTAACATTGAAGCACTCATAAAGAAATAAAAAACATACTGAACTTTAAATACATGAACAAATAGAGTTCATGGAAATGCCTTAAAGCATAGCGCTAGACCAAATCTCTTACAAGACATGATTCAATAATCTAACGATGATATCTTTAAGCAAGCACCATGGATTCCATTTGTGAGAAATCGTAATCGAATTGACAAAATCATTAGCATGGAAATAACATTAACAGTATGCGTTCTATGTAAATTCAAGAGCTGTGAAAATGATACTAAATGGCATGCATTCAAAAGCAATGGAAATGCATTCTGTGTAAATTTAAAAGCAATGAAAATGAATGGCACAGTATACCAATCCATGCAGGGCCCGTCCACGTTTCAATGGTACACTGGAATGAGCTCAATCAATCGACAATGTTAACGCATAGACAATGCTCGAGTGAAATCATAATTGTATTCAAACACTAAGAGTTGCAATCACATATATGAATTCGGTCCTTTAAAACAATACACAGAGGTAATAACATAACATGTCCGAAAACAAAATGATACAAAGTTTTTATCTGCCTTCCTATCTTGAGTCGAATGCACATTCATTAAAGCAGTTGTTCCTTCTTTTACAGTGGAATGATTTGTGGTCATTCTAAGATGAACCAATTTCCCAAAAAGACAAAACGAAGCCAGTTTAGAAACCATGGCTTTTACTGCCTTTGTAACCAAAAGGCTTGGGTTTGACCCAGAGTTGACCGCATAAGTAGGAGCTTTTGATCTGCTGTAAAATCGATTTTTCTTCATGCTTATACATTCAGGAGCTCATCCTTATCCACTGCTTTGGCTTGCATGTCATGCCATGTGTCAGATGATAAGCCATTTACAAGATGTGATATCTTCCTGAGACCTTTTTGTTAAAAATTCCTAATTTCTAACATAAAAACTCATAAATTAACTTTAATGCAAACTAACAACTATAACTCTATTAACTAATCAATTTCAATGGATGTAAAGAGGTCTATGGAGGGCAAAGATAGGCAATTGATGATGTTTTTAGGACAAAAGAGAGTAATGGAATGGTACCAAAATCTCCCCCAAGCTTAATGTCTTAGCATGTCCTCATGCTAAACTTGATGTACTGCTTCTATACTCTATCCCTGCCTGAACCTCTGTTGCCTTTAACAATGCGTCTATGTTCTTTTTAGCCTGGGCTTCCTTCTAGGTGTGGAGCTCATGCTTCAAACTCTTGTATTTCTCCTTGATGGCTTTCTTCTGGGTATACCACTTGGTTGCCCAGTTACAAATGTCAGCCTGTTCAGTCTTGAGCTCTTTAATTTGCTCCTTGAGCTTCTCATTCTTCTGCTGGGTTTTCTTACTCTAAATTTTTAACATCTCATTCTCCTTTTTAATAACTTTTTCCAGCATGTTGGCTTCCATTAGTTCTTCCTTTAATCTTTCAATTTGCTTCTCCAGCTTCCTTTGTTTCTTAACTGCAGGTGGCGACTCCTTTCCTTGCCTATTATTGCTCTCAACCTCCACTTCGGCTTCTTGTCCATGCCGTGAGTGAGCACTTCTTTTGATATCCATTGGTGCATGTGCATTGGATTCAGGTTGATATTCTTGTGACTGGGTCTTTTGCACTCTCCTGGATCTCCTTGTATAGGTTGTGAAAATTTTGTCCTGCTCCCTTTTCTGGGCTGCTTCTTGTCTCATTTTCCTTCTCCTCACATGGCTACTAGGTGGAGGGATATCGTTTGATTTATGCACAGGAACCTCTTCGTCAATGTCAAGCATGTATCCTAAGTATTCGTGTTGCTCTTGCTCTTCTTCACTATCCTTGATTTGATTGGAAACTGGGAACTCCTTCCATGTCTTGCCCCTCATCTGTACTTCAAATTCAACAAGAATCTCAATTAACCTGAAATAATAGAGACTCTTGCCCTCATTACCTTTCTGCTTTTGAATAGTCTTTGACATCTTGGTCAAGCTTTGCAAGAGGAAATATGGTAAACTCATAGTGCATTGCCCCTTTAAATGTAGCAAGAGTTTAATATGGTACAAATAAACTATACTATATCGACCCTCGCATGTAACAAACTTTTGGATGATATACACCATCTCGTCCCATGGATGTATCAACCAACTCCTTGGGACCCCCTTCTTCCAATTAACTGATGAAACCCTCGACTTGGACATGAACTGGGTCCATGACTTCTCTTTAAACTGTTTAGTCTTGAAGTACTTCTCTCCTTTTGGGCTGATCCCTAAGGACTGTGCTATAGTGTCTTCTGAGACTCTAAATGAGAAATTACCTATCAGCGCCTTCTCCCCATTGAATGTAAAGGAAAATTGTTTAGTCACTTCCTCGTTGCTTCCATTAAACTTTTCCAAGAAAAGTAGCCATTGTTTCTCTCTTAAAATTTCAATGCAGTCATCGTGGTACTGAGAGCTATCAAATGTGTTTGGTTCTACTCTATTAGTCATTTTACAGAAAATTCTTGCTCTAACCCTCTTCGTTTATGCTTATTAATCGAACAAAGGTGTTTTAGTTTGTTACCTTTGTTTTTCGCTCCACACACCGACCTGGTGGCGTCCTCTGTTCTTCACAATCAGCTCCTTCAGTGGCTTGAGTAGTGACCGGATGACTGGCCTTGAATTGTGGCGGAGATAGAATTTTTTGTAAGCCCAAACACTGTTCTTTGCTCTTGTAGCACTTGGCATTCTCGGCTTCCGTTCTTTTTTGAAAATCACTACACTGAATTTCTAATATGGAACACACTTCTACAACTGAGAATGAAATAGGATTTAACAACCGACTCGACCCAATACAATGTAATGAAAATAGAGCACACTCATAGTTTAATGACAGGGGAGTAGCTGTACTGGATTGTGTGAATACCATCATGAGAATTCCATGAGCATTTATGACGTACTAGAGCTGTAAATAACATATAGTCGCTTTGCATGAGTCGACTTGGTCGAGTGATCATGTCATAAGTTGGTCGATTCAAATCAATGCATGAAACCATATAACATTTGGCTTCCCGAGAGTTCACCACCTATCCTTTGTTCATTAGTTCTTGGTCGACTAAGGAGATGTTGGACCGAGAGTAGTTTCGATGGCTGATAGGGAGTAAATAGCAAGGTTGGGAGGGTGGTGGGATAGCGGATTAGAAAGCATAGGAAAATATGGGGATAGGCTAGAGCGTTTGAAACATGGTAGGGATTAAAAATATGATGAGTGTGGTGGATATGTGGGGAATTTTTTTTTTTGAAATTGATTATAGCAATTACAGTCATTACATTTAACACTAAATTAATCTAAGAATTTAAATGTTAAAAATAAAAATGATAACAACACTTTACACTTTTATTGATTGATCAAGAGTTGAGTTGGCATGCATAGATAGGATTTCTTGTTCAGATGTGATGAATCTTTGCTGTCCATAATAGGTCCCTCTGAGATCTGGATAATGTTTGCACAGCCTCTTCGAAATCTGGAAAATACTATATGTGTGCAGCTTCTTTGATCTTTGATGTTTGATGGAGGCTTGGTGACAAGCAACCTTTGGATCTTTGCTGAACTTTGTTGAAGCTTTTTTTGAAGTGGCTTGGGGTAGCAGTCTCTAACAGGTCCCTTTATGTTTGTTGAACATGTCCCTCTATTGTTGGTGCTGGTGTCATGGTCTTCTGAACAGGTCCCACTGCATATTGCTACAAACAGGTCCCTCTGATTAAAACAAAGACACAAACAACTTCCTTATTGAAATACTGAAGTGTTGAAACAAACTTCTTGAGAATTTACAATGAAGAGATAAACTCTTTGAAAATTTGCAGTGAGGAGATGAGATAAAAAAAACAAAAATGCAAAAATGATGATGCTTCTCCCCCACTGAAGCTTTGACTTGTCCTCAATTCATTATTGAAGCGATAAATCAACAGGAAACGAAAAGAACAAGGAATTCTTACCAGCCAAAGAATTGGTTTTCAAGTA
>APFE030562641.1:0-11366 GCA_000404065.3 Pinus taeda
ATGTGTTTGTTTCCTCCTAGGGTTTTGGAGAGAAGCAACTTGTATCATTAGGTGATAAGCTCTCTGTTATTTCTTCTCAGTAAATGTTCAGTTATACCATTTGTTTTTTAAAATTCATAGTTAACTCTTACATTTAGGCATATTTTCCCAGGTCAAGTTTGGTTAAGAAAGAAATTGTTAAAATAGGATAATTAGCAATGCTTCGGTATTTTTCCTTTTCCGATGGTATTTGGTTAGAATTTGGCAACTTCTGTCAATAAATATTAGTTGATTCGTTAAAATAGGCTTGATGTAACATGTAGAACTATTAAAAAAAGTGATAGTTATCTGAAGAAGAAAGAGGTACTGAAGTTTCTTAGCAGATTCCTTAAAATGGATTTGATGTGAAACTCTTAAAAAAAGTGTGATAGTTATCTGAAAAAGAAAGAGGTACTGAGGTTACATGATGGTATGGGAAGTACTGTTTGAAATTTTATTTTTTAATTTAAATGTGTTTGTTTCCTCCTAGGGTTTTGGAGAGAAGCAACTTGTATCGTTAGGTAATAAGCTCTCTGTTATTTCTTCTCAGTAAATGTTCAGTTATACCATTTGTTTTTTAAAAGTCATAGTTAACTCTTACATTTAGGCATATTTTCCCAGGTCAAGTTTGGTTAAGAAAGAAATTGTTAAAATAGGATAATTAGCAATGCTTCGGTATTTTTCCTTTTCCGATGGTATTTGGTTAGAATTTGGCAACTTCTGTCAATAAATATTAGCTGATTCGTTAAAATAGGCTTGATGTAACATGTATAACTATTAAAAAAAAGTGATAGTTATCTTAATAAGAAGGAGGTATTGAAGTTTCTTAGCAGATAACTATTGTAAGCAACATTTCAATCCAAGGAAAAATTATCATTGGTTCAAATTTATTTGGTGCTGTCAAGTTAACGCAGTAATCAATGGTGTTGGTCGGTGGTAGAGTTCTTGGTTTTTTTTTTTCTGAAAATGTTTGCATCGTGTTTGAGGGTGCTTTATGCATGGTGTGACGCCTACCATCGGTTGAAACCTAGAGGACACTTGGAGCACTTTGCTTAAAGATATTGTACTTGGCAAGCTTGGTGAAATATTAGGGATGGACTTGTTAGTGTTCATGCTAGCTTGTTGTGGAGTCTTTCGGGTGTTTGGACAGCTTGGTGGAATGCCTTGTAGACCTTTGTATTACTGGTTAGGGTTTGTTATTGATAGTTGCCACCCTACCTAGGGTTTGGAAAACATTGGAGAGTCCTAGCATGTGAAAAGCTCAGAGTATCATGTCTCAACTTGTAATACATTACCAGTGTGTACTTGTAACTTCATTCTTATGTATATGTGAGGGTATTTGACCGTCCAATTTTTTTATACTTGCAGCGTATAATGTCATCATTTTAAATGAGTAGTTTATAGGGTTGTCTGGTATCCAAATCTATCATGAACAGTTAGCTTATTTAACAAACATAAAAGATAATTGGGTGGTTTTATAGCTGAAATAAAATTGTTACAATTAAATAATATTAAAATATATTGAATCCTAGGATTCATGTTGGGAAAATATTTAGCTTGGAAGTACAATTGATCAGTGTATTTTATTGGACTACATTGTATATTTGGTTGGACAGAAGTAAAATACACCACTGTAAGTTATATTTCAGATTCAACCTTAGGACTGAATGTTCAATAAATAGGTTCTGAAAATTTTCCAAAGACAAAGTGAGCTAATCTTGTAGCAGAATGAACCCTCTTGGACACAATAAGCTAATCTCACCCTACCTACGGTTTGGAAAACATTGGAGAGTCCTAGCATGTGAAAAGCTCAGAGTATCATGTATCAACTTGTAATACATTACCAGTGTGTACTTGTAACTTCATTCTTATGGATATGTGAGGGTGTTTGACCGTCCAATTTTTTTATACTTGCAGCGTATAATGTCATCATTTTAAATGAGCAGTTTATAGGGTTGTCTGGTATCCAAATCTATCATGAACAGTTAGCTGATTTAACAAACATAAAAGATAATTGGGTGGTTTTATAGCTGAAATAAAATTGTTACAATTAAATAATATTAAAATATATTGAGTACTAGGATTCATGTTGGGAGAATATTTAGCTTGGAAGTACAATTGACCAGTGTATTTTATTGGACTACATTGTATATTTGGTTGGACAGAAGTAAAATATACCACTGTAAGTTATATTTCAGATTCAACCTTAGGACTGAATGTTCAACAAATAGGTTCTGAAAATTTTCCAAAGACAAAGTGAGCTAATCTTGTAGCAGAATGAACCCTCTTGGACACAATAAGCTAATCTCATAACAGAAGTACCCTCTTGATTTCCATAAATCTGACAAGAATCTTGCAGTTTAAGATTTGGATGATTCAATACTTAATTTACATAGTGTAGTATTTAAACACTTTAATCTAATTCAAGGTTTTATTATAAACTCTTTTTAAGCACGTTGAGAAGTTCAGGAAAAAATACGTAATATGTCAACCTTTTTTCCCATGAAATGAAATCCAAAAGAAAAAGAAATTGAGTCCAAATTAAAGGATTCATCTCGATTATGAACATTGTTGAAAGTAATTTAAAGACAAACATGTGGACATGCACATTTTTCTTGCATTATTTATGGCACTTCTTGAAAAATAACAAATCATCATCCAAGAATTGTCACTCAACAATTGATCAACCCAGTAAGATTCACCTTACATACATCAAAATTTATTGTTCATGTATCATTAGTGATGTGCACTATAAAATCAGATTTCACATCCCAAGGTTTTGGGACGGTTGGAGAGACTGGATTATAAAAGCATACATAGATGCAATTATAATTTTAGTTCTGCTGACAATTTGATCAAAGTATTGTTGTTTAAATGAATTAAATGCATGAATTGAGGGAAGAAAAAATTCTGTAAGATTCAGCAGAAGAACATTGTGTGGCAAAATTTTTGGTGCAGAGCAGGGAGCTCAGGGACATGTGCTCCTCCAGATGAAGTTGACCCTTCAGCTCTTCCTGATCGGGAAGCTGTTTCAGTAAGCTCATCTACCTTCAAGAATTGCTGCATCTAGGTTGCAGCTAAATGTGCATAATTTATTGGGGCAACTGCACATCATCAAACACATAATAATCAGACCAGATATAAATTTAACTACTGGCATTTCCATTGTAAAGGAGAAACAAATTACAGTCCTTTAAAGATTAACATCCTACCTGAAGATATTGCCGTTGTACTCCTTTGATACCTGCAACCAAACAAATACACAGTTAGAGTCAAAACCTCAATAGAATTGGGTTGTAACATCAAAATAAAACCATCAAGCATTGTTTCTTACACATAAGATAATGCATGGACCAAAATCTGAAGATAATCCACAGTAAAACTATTCTCATCAAGTAATACATGGTAATGAGTAGGTAATTCATATATTGGAGGCGCTGATTATATCAACCCTATTCGACATTGGATAGAGCATGCATGTAGCATCACACACCAACCTTGGTGTGATTTTGTGTTTACTTACATTTTCAAGAGATCACCTATAGTATCTTAGGGTAATTTTTCCCTTAGGGTTATCAAAAACATATAACCATAGTCACCCAGATGACTGTATTTAATTCTAATCTTAGACAGTAGTGATATTAAGTGCACAATAAACAATAGAGTACAATTCTCCACCAGTTAGCTCACAATAAACAGTTGATTACAACCCTCCACCAGTTAGGTCACAATTCCACATTCAATTGCATTGATAACTCAGGCACATGATACCAGTTCAATGATACAAAATGAGTAATATGTCCAACACTTCACTCTACAAATTCTGTCTTGTACAGTCCAAATAATTTAATAACAGAACTGTAGTAATTATTCTAACAAAACCAGCTATATTTAGCTATACTGTTACTTAGCAACTCACAGTTTATCAGTTGTAAATCTTTCAGGATTCTTGGTACTGTTTCCGAGACTTGTTACGCTGCCTAGGAGGGTTTGTGACAAACCCTTCCTACCAAAATTCTTCTTGCCGTACAATAATATTCCCAGCCCTTGCTGTGATGGCATTACTACCGTCTCAGGGGGAAAGCCACTGCCTAGGAAGGCTGTTTGGATGCTCTATTATCCCATCCCAAATTCTCCAATAAAATACCCTAGGCTAATCATTCAAGGGCATTCCACATTCATCACATCACCATATAAGTGCAGTAAGTGATTTGTGTACCAGATTCTCCTGCTAATTTTGTTATTGTGAATTAAATGAAAAGTGTAAAAGAAGAGAAATTAAAGCTACCACACTTAAAACAGTCTTTTAGTTTATAAACTCATAAATAGTACTGCCTGCACAGATAGAAACTAGAGAAGCCAAAAAACATAAGTCCACCCCAGAAGTCAATGATAATTAAAGCCCTTCCCAGAAGATACTAATATTGGGCTCCACAAACATGGACACTCACATCAGTTCCTCATTTTCTGAAGAAGTTAGATAAAAATGTCATAGTGCACAATGAAGCAGTGTCAAGTTAGTGGTTCAGGTCATTAATTGACAAGAGGAGGGATCATGTACAACACAAATGACATGAGGAAGGCATCAAAAGCATGGACAACACCGTGATTTCTTATGTAAAGGAGACAAATGTGTTGGTTGGTATGGAAATATTTTTTATTTGTGTACTTTATAAAACTACAAACTTGTATTTATGTAAGCATTGAAGGTTATAGAGTATGGACAGGATGCATAATGTATTGGTTGGTATGGATGTAAGGGCTTATTTGTTTACAAGGAGAAAAAAGAAACTATAGCTTCTAGAAGTGATTCATTATGTCCATCTAAACAAAGATATGATATGCAGATCCATGATGGAAAGATAATAAATTCACACAAGCATCCAATGTATCAAACATTGACACTTGAATATGCAATACCAAGCTTTCAAGTGGTATCAGACCTGGGCATGTGCAAGTTTGTAATCTTCTTCAAAAATACCAAATTAGGCTTCAAAATTCCAAATAAGGGGTTTGATTTGTGTCCATGAACAGATTATGAAAAAGGTATTTTTACAACAACATAACAATGGGAAAACATAAATATACTTATGATATGATAAAGGGCCGCCTGATGACGCCATAATAACCTAGCTTATCTATTCTTTGTGCATACCTCATTGATTCCCACTAGAGTTGAAGTCCTTCTGTAGATGATCAGTCATGGTAGAAGAGGATGCTTCTCCACTTATTCTATAGTTACCTAGAAAAATGTCAAACGTTATCGGAAAGAAATTTTCTAGAGCATCAAGGTATATGTACACACACAATGAAAGAGTGTCAAATGTACCTGGCATGGCAAGTAAGGTTGGATGGTCTTGCATCTCCCTTTGGTCTTGGGTTATTGCCATGGTTGGGGATTGTTGCATTGGTATAAAAATAAACATACCACATGTTAAATAATAGTGATGATTAAATACTTAAATCTAAAATCATGACTCTATTCAACACATGAAACTAACCTAGAACCATAGAGACGACATTATTTGATCGATGACGTCCTTGCTTATTGAGGTATCGAAACTCAAATGGTTCATATTCTGGTGGATCAACATTTAAATCAATTTCCAAACCATTGTTTTTTCTGCTGCTTCTTCTTTTCTTTGGGGGGCTAAGGAAACTCTTCTTCCTCTTCAAAGATGGATCAAGAGATTCCAATTCAGGTGTGAAGTCAAAATCAGTAACGTGCAAATTATTGGCTTCATCCAACATTTTTTTAAGCATATGAGTCAACTGGATTGTCTTCACAAAAGTAGTAGGAGGATTATCTAAAATGAGATGTGTATAGCTAAACAACTCCTCCCTTGCCAAATGAAGTGCCTCGGCATCTGCATGAACAACATTTGTGGCCATAAGAGTAGCATCGACATCTTCATCATGGTTTTGAGGCTCTATATTGATCTCAGGTGGGTCATTGCATATGTTATCCTCTGCATGTTGATGAATCAATGGATTTGAATTATCCGATTGGAAATACAACCAATTAACCTTTATGGCATGCTTGCAAATGTTTCCACGGATAGACCATGGACATTCACACGTTATAAAATCCTTACGATACGAGGTGACAAGGTATTTTTTATCTCGATCTGTCTGACTTCTCACCTAATAAGCACAGGTTATGTTCTCATGAGGACAACAATCTGTATCCATAATTTTTCTTGCTCGTTCCACTGATGATTCTAGCTGCTTTTCTCTCTTGTAGTTGTTTATAAATCCTTCTTCTTTTAAGATTTCCTTGAACCGATAATAAGGTTCAACTGTTGTTAGTAGCATATGCAATAACCAATCCATCCTCCGGGCACATTTTTTCCTTCTGTCAGATAGAAATGTTGTTTTTAGATAACAATGGTATGACTCAACAACATTATTGGTCTCCTAATTTGCATGAGGAAACTCCCGACAACCTTTCACCCATATACCTAACTGCAAATAGAACGATGTCAGTATCACTATATCACCTTTATAAAAGAAAAAAATGCATATAGTATGAAAAAAATGTTTACTTACGAATCTTATCTCCAGTGACCAAATTCTTGTTGAAATAGTTTAAGAACTTCTCTTCATCTGCAAACTTGATAAAAAATTGATTGATTGCATCTTCCACTTCATAATTGAGAGCGTGTTTCATGATGAAACCTAACTCACTGAACATCTCTTTGGCTTTTATGGAACTAGTGGCCAACCGATTGACATTTTTCAACCAAGCCCTCCGTACATGCCAAATGCATAAGATCACATCACAACCTGTGATCCTCCTACCATATTCAATGCATTTTAGTGTGGTATTTTTAGAAAAAATGCAAGTTTGGTTATATCATGACAATGTTAAGTTACCTCAAGGCACTGATTTCAGCCAGTGCATCATCAACCATGAAAGCATTGACTTTCCAATCAGGACGGGTTTGGAAACACTTGCACATGAGCTACTCCAACGATATTGCAATATCATCTGATGTGTATCGTGATGCCACGACCCATGCAACAGGCACCCCGCTTTGTTGTTCATCAAATGCCATGAGTGTATACAACTGATATTGTCATTTTCAACATTACATAAATTCAAATACAAGTTATTAATCATTTACAATGGATACAACTTAAATAAATATATTCAATAAATCATTGGCATATGACTTACCCCATATTTGTTTGTGTTAAATGTTGAATCCATGGCTATTAAGCTATTGCGCGATAGCTTGACCATTGT
This sequence comes from Pinus taeda, assembly GCA_000404065.3. Classification (NCBI taxonomy): domain Eukaryota; kingdom Viridiplantae; phylum Streptophyta; class Pinopsida; order Pinales; family Pinaceae; genus Pinus; species Pinus taeda. Next base: position 7,268 of record APFE030562641.1, read on the forward strand.
CTCCAACATCCACTTTGTTTGAATCCCTATTATAAAAGGGACCTCCACACCATTGGGCTTTTGGTAAAAGAAAAAATCTTCCCGATGCTTTTAATACCAAAGGTTTACACTCATTTCATCCTTTTTGTGAAGTTGATAATTTCCCTTCGCCAACCTATTATAAATGTTTACAATATCTTTCCTGCATAAGAAGAAATCTCTATCTCGAGCTGCCACATCGATGTCAACATGTCTCTTAATGTGTGTTCTATACACTACATCAATAGGCACTCCCAAAAAGAAACAACTCTCTACATATCCAACAATGTCCCTCGAAAGCTTTGGCCTAAGCAAGGCCCTGGTCTCACCTGAAGTGTCACCTTGACCATGACAAGCCCAACCTTCCCCATCTTCATGTTCATATATATTGAAAGTCAATATTGCTCTATCAGGAATTTCATGCATAACTTTCACAATAAAGTGGCATTGGCAACCCCTCTTCTGCACAAATGATGTCCTTCGTTTAGCTGAAATATTTCCTCTTTTGTCCTCTGGGCCAAATGAACAATGATATCTAAACCAAAAATTTAAATTGTTAGTACATACAAAGAAAGATAACCGTGGTTTCAAAATATCTAAACAATATATCTTTTAAATACTCACATATCATATTGCAATGCAGCAGTAGATCTTTCTTTTGGTTTACCCTTTGTTTTTCGTACGAATTTACATGGAGCAATAGGATTTTCTTCCTCTCCTTTGATAAAGTCAGCAACTCGTCGTAACGGGATTACAGCAACACGATCAATACCATTGTTTTTTGTATTTATTTCTGCCCAAACCAAGTCTTTACTAGAGAAAGTCATTTTGCCTTTGAGGTCTTGCACCTCAAGATCCATGATATATTGCCATTTCTTTCGCTTGCCCATTTTGAACTAATATGGTCAAACAATATGCAAGGACATCAAAACCAAAATTTCAATCTTAGCAAGTTATTCAACATATATATAAATATAAAACCTCTTTTGTGCTTTTTTTGAGGTCTAAAATATCAATCACTCAATAATGACAAAAATAAATAGCACAAAAGGATGCAAAAAATTTGGGATGCAAGCATTTCCTTTAAGATATTGCTTCTTGCCTCATTCACTCTCAACAAGGCATTCCTTAAAGGAAAGATTCCTTTGAGAACATGAACAAATGCATTCCTTAAAGGAAAGATTCCAACAAACGGTACATCTTCATTTTGTGTTTGTTTCTATCCACTCTCATATTGATACTATATACTAACAACAGAGATATTGAAACTCACTTTATTTGTTTTGTTCATTGAAAATTGAAGACAATTTTTTTAATGAAGGGGTTTCTCGCTATAAGACTTTGTTTGTAATGTTCAAAGCTAGTTTCTTTACATGAACTTGAACATTTGTACATTTTTAAACAAAGTATTGCCTGCTTTTCTTCAAGTAAAATGGTAAATGAAAATGGAACAGAAGCACATCCATCGTTTACCTTTAATGTTTTGGAGTAATGGAGGACTACTGTTCACTGAGATTCCCTGTTTCAATAAGTACCCATGTTAGCTGTTAACTCTCTGTTACTGGCAATAATGAAAATGACAAGGCAGCTTGCATAATGAATTAATTCATCTGTCATAGTTTGTGAAATGGATATTGGTGGATTTGTCCAGATGTGTACCTAATTTTAACATATCATGACTGCAGTTGTTGGCCAATGTGGGTGTCTAATAACCACCGAGTGATGAAACTTTGGGTTTCACCAACTAAGAACATATTGCATTATATTTGGCAGATTACAAGTTAATTCATAAAAGATCTGGTTTTAGAAACTATCCCTGGAAATATAATGGCTCGTAGCATCCCAGAAATGGGTTCGCAAAGAGCACCTCAAGCATGTAACTTCTGCTTATGAAAGTCTAAAATATAGAAGCTTAGATATACTTTTTTTGGGTTGAACGATATCAGCCAATATATGCTAGGTTGGATTTGGCCCATGAATTCCAAGGCGATCCCGGACTTTCAAACTCTGAAATTTATCTCAAAATTTTAAGGATTGAAGGTTTAATTTTATGCTTGAGTATGCAAATGAACGAGTCTTCTCTAAGAGTATGACCCACCCACTAGATTGAATTGGAGTTTGCCACAAGGATTGCGACAAGGCCATCCATCTCACCTTCCAATGCCAGAACTTCCCCAACATTAGATAAGTTGATGTTTTGTTGATGTCGTCGAAAAAGAGAACAATGATAATAACATTATGCATGATAATAAGTCCAGCGGTAAACATCTGGGTAGATCTCTTGAGCAAGCCATTGGTCTGGCCCCAGGAAGAGTTCCAATGAAGCTATAGGGGATTTTGAGTCCAAAGTCACAGACAACAAAGAGGATTGTGAAATTAGAGGGGTTTGAGAAAGCTAGTTATAAGAGAAAGGACTGGATATGGGAAAATCAAGGGTTTCTAGGCTGCTTACTTAAATGATTGACATTTTGACATTGCATAAATAATGATTCTGAATAATTTTTCTGCTTATTGCATTGGGTGTAGTCTGTGTCAAGTGTAACTTTAAGGTCAATATGGATGCTCCAAGTGCTCAAAATATCCTACTAAGAACATATTTAGAGGTGCTGTGAGGAGAAAAGGTTGTCCATATGCATGCTTTGTAGTTATAAGGTTTCAAAAATAATTAAATCCATTTGGTCTGTTTTTATATGATTTTGGTTATATATTCAAGGTCATGCAACTCATGCGTCTTTGATATGTGAGGTGGACACTTAATTATAGTGTAGTCTATAGTAGTGCATATCTCTCTTGGATAGAGGAAGCTTGTTGTTATGTTTTTTCTATCTTGGTTTTACATTTTTTCCCTTTCAGTGTCTTCTTCCACAACCCTGCCACTCCATTCTGTGTTTTTGTCTTGTGATAGAAATGTCGAAAGTGGGTGACTCTACCTTGCGACAACTCCTCTTGAAATCCACCAATACTTTATGCACAAACCACAGTACCCTTGAAGCACTACGTTCCTAAGAATATAAATATTAATCTTCAACCTCATTATAACAGAATATCTTCATAATATATTCAATTATAAATAGAGGATTGACAATCCCTTTTGTTGTTGGGCACCTATAAGTCATAGAAGATGAATCATTTTATAGGGAAGCCGCCCTAGTGGTGGTCGTAGATCATCTTGAAGAGTGGGAAGATAGAATGAGGTGACAGTGGTTTGCCTTCTGAGTTCTACATATTTTTCATCGAGTGAAGACCTTACACGTTTTAGGGACAAATCATGCCATAACAAAAAGCTAGAACTATTTCTTCACCCTTGAGACCATACTCAAAACTAGGATCACTCCCTCAAAAGATATTAGAATGCAACTGATTATTATTTTCCTAATCCTTCCCAAATGCAGGTTCATAACTTCATATACGCTGAAGACAAAGAAGGAGATCAAACAAATATTTTGGGATTCCTATGCTTTGATCATGTGTGAAACCCTGAAGGCATTAGTCGTTTTAAGGAAGTTTTGAAGTTTGAACATGATTCAACTTGCGGTGAGCAGATCAAAGTCATACATGACTGTAGATTCCATTCCTAGAAGAAGAAGAAGAAGAAGGAATGTTAATGTCCTGTTGATGCCTCGAAAATCGTTGCAACAACATTGGGGGATAACCACCCGGTCCGGACCTTAAAAGCAGCTCCTTTTCCATTTGGTGTGGTGGCTCTGACTGTTCATCTAGGTCCAGTTACCTTCTCCCTATTGCTATTGGTTTATAATGTATCTTTAACTACCAATAGACAGGGACATCAGATCACTTCTTCTTACTGATCAAGCAAGAGAATGACCCTTAAGCTGATTTGGGTTCAGCCAAGCCACAACTAAAGTTTTTCCTCTTTGAGGAGAGGACTTAAAAGAATGTAGAATTTACTCTAAATGCAATCTTATTCTATGATGCAAGCAAAATAAACTAATCTAAATCCTATCTTAATTCGGCAGATATAGATCTAACCCAACTAAGAGCAAGATAATCAAAATATTGGGATTTAAATATGTCTTGTTTATAATGAATATCAAGTTAATGAAGTAGTTCAATTAACTGA
>APFE030562642.1:2084-83815 GCA_000404065.3 Pinus taeda
CTGAGACAAACCTCCAAGTAATGGCCAAAGGAAATCAAATTTAGAATTTCTCAAAAAAGAGACTCAAAACACCCAATTGATAAAAGCTTAAAGCAGGAATGCCAATGAAATTAGCCAAGATGAAAGCTTCTGACAGGTAACCAGTGGATCTGGGCTGCAATAAATAAACTATAAACAAAATCTAATGGGTAAAAAGGGAAAAATTGAAATTTTCTAAGCTTTTGATAGGGGTACGCAGGCAGCCTGTTGGCACAGGTGCGGCCACGCTCTGTGTACAAAGAAAAAGTGCGTACTAGTACGCACTGTACTTAACGCAGAGGGTGCGTACTTCTCTCAAAATCAAGAAAAATAAAAACTAACTCAACCCTAAGCTATTCCACCCAAATTCACAGTCAATCAGTCACAAATTAGAAAACAAATGACTTTTCTCAGATCAAAGTTTCACACAAAGGAAAAATCATTCATATCAATGGAGTTCCCCAGTGGAGTCGCCAATTTGTCATGCGGAAAGAGTTAATCTTGCGGACAAAACCAACCTCCCTAAAAGCTTAAGGCTTTCTAGTGACAAACAAGACAATTAAGAGCAATCCTTCTCTAAACATGCATTTACCATACAAGAAATCAAGTGTTTAGATCCTACCTGTAGTCCAACGCTGTTGTAGTAGTCTAGCCTCGTCGATCCGGATGAGCTCCTTCTTCACTTCGAAACCTGCATTCACTAACAATCAAACGATTACATAGCACCTGAATATCTCATAAAATAAAACATATTCAACATACAGACCAAGGAGTATATGAAACAACTCATTAATAACAAATTGTTGAGAAGAATGGACTTATTTGTATTAATAGGAAACAAAAGAAACCATTACAACCTGAGCCTTGGTGTTGTGCAAGTTCCTCCCAGGGTCCAGCAAGAGTTTTCCTTTACTTTGATAAGCTCACCCACTTCCAAATGAAACAAGAAAGGATGGGAATCTCTCCTCACAAGCTTCTACAAGGAAGTCCTAATTCCAGCAGCATCTACCCTTTGGAATGTTCAGCTTTCAACCTCCCCTCCTCTGGCCCAATGCCTGTATTTATAATGCTCTAGAGGAAGTTAATCAGGTCCAAAATCAATGGGATAAGCCCCTCTTTTGGATGGGGTAGCTCCTCTCTTGATGGGATAAGTTCCTCTTTCATAGGGATACATGAACCATCTGGAGGCGCTCAATACACGTCAAACAAGCTTCTAGAATGCTCTAGAAATGACCACAAGTAACTTTTTTAAGATGAAACGCGCGCCTTTTGACCTTTACAGGAGTACGCACCCATCCCTTGACATACAGAGCGTACAAGTACGCAGGTATAATGAACTTGGGATGCGTGCACGCAGGTAAGGTAGACAGAAACTACGTACCCAGAGATAAACATGTTTTTTAATGACTTTCTCTCTTTCTTGAAGTTTGACATGGAAAGCAGAGGTGTGAGGCTTTCCAAGGAGGATAGTATGACTGTTGATGGAGCCATACTAACTACAGATAGTCATGGTGACAAATTTTAGTGTAACACACCCAAACCTCTACTCTGCAATACCCTAACGTGGATACTGCAGCAAATGCGCCTATGAAATAAATTCCTTTTCAACATATCCCTACATTCCACAGTCTTACATCAGAGGATCTGGATGCATTCCTATTTTAGTTCGATGTGCTGTGCAAGAGATATGACTATACCACCGATCCCCAGAAACTGAAATTATTTCCTTCTACATTAAAAGGAGTTGCTTTAAGGTGGTTCATGGGATTAGGTGGTGGTGTTATAAATAACTGGGATCAAATGAAAGAGTCTTTTTAAAAAAAATATTAGGACTATTGCAGGTCTAGAGAACTAAAAGACGAAATATTTCAGATGGTAGCTAGACAAAATGAAACATTAGAGGAGTATGTGGAACATTTTCAGAATAATCTTCAAAGATCTCCTTATGCATCACTACCTTTACCTGATAATGTGTTAAAAACAACATTAATTAGGGGAATGAAGGAACAATGGATGGAAACATTAAACATTATGGGAAAAGGAGATATTTATCAGGAAAATTTTGCTGACATTATTGATTTATGTATCAGGAGCTCGAGAGGCGGCACAAGACTAAAACTAGCAGAACATGATCGGTTTGTAAGAGATAATAGAATTCCGGCAGAAGGAGTAACGCATGCAGAAATTGGAAATTTATTGGAAAATTTTAAAACTGATATACTAGGGACACTAACAACACAACTTGATATTATGGAGGCCAAGAAAAAGCAAGTGGAGGCAGAATAGAATTTGGCAATATTCTATCCCTGATGCAGAAAGAAACATAGCCATAAGGAGTGTCCACTAGATGCAGTCCAAAGATGTGCCATCTGCACAAAAGACCACCTTACGGAAAGTTGTCCCTAACTTCCTCGATTAAAATCAGTATACAAGGAAGCATAAGAGGAGCCCGAGTCAGTGTATCTGCTCAATCAGCACTGTCAGTGGTAGCCGCGACAGTTTGGTATGTTTTCATACCCAACTTCTTCTTTTCAGCCTCCACAGTATCATGCTCAACAATATAATATGTGGCAAAATCAACCTTTCCCGAATTGGTCACAGCAGTCATTTCCTTCATCAACCCCATGGCCGAATCAAGCAAGCCAATCCAATTGGCCGAATGTTCCCTATGCCCCACCATATTGGCAAAGTAATGCATACCCAACACACTGGACCCATCCTACTTCACAAAATCAAGCCTGGCAAACAAACTGGCAAAGACCGATGCATCAACTAGTAGGAACCATTCCGCTCCCTCAACCTACACTCCCAGCGTTACAACAAAACCCCCAGACTAACTTGAGACCATAGCTCCCAGCCCAACCCAACCCTAATCCAAATAACAGACCATTCCAATCTGTCCAAATAGTAGAAATGCCGGAAATAGGAGCTGATGTGAGGGAGTGCAATGATCTTCGGCTAAGATCTAGGTGTATTGTTGAAACAGAGGGAGATAAGACAGTTCATGTTGAAAATCAGTTACCTAGAGAACGATCGCCACAAGAAGAGGATGTAAATAAACAACAAATTCATAATCAAGAAACCACATCCTCTCCCCCATTCCCAGAACGATTAATAATACCTCGACCTACACAATATCCTGATTTTGACATTCTGGGAGAATTAAAAAACTTGTACATAAAAATTCCATTCCTCCAAGCCATTTAAGACATCCCAATATATGCAAAGACTATCAAAGAATTATGTGTAAAGAAACCAAGGAGGAATATAACAAATAATCCAAGAGTCCAAGTAGTTGGTACTATATCTGACTTATTATCAGGAAAAGGAACACCCATTAAATATGAAGACCCAGGAAATCCAGTAGTAATTGTACAAATTTATGGTCAAACCTTCTCCACCACCTTAGTTGATCTAGGAGCTACAATCAATATCTTAACAACTACTACTTGCCAAAAACTAGGGATTACATCTGTAGAACCCACCTCTACTTTACTAGAACTGGCTGACCGATCTGTGATTAGGCCAGAAGGCACACTACATGATGTCATGGTATCCGTTGACTCCTGGGAATATCCGACCGATTTTCTGATAATAAATCCCAAAAACCGACTTGATGGACATCCATTGATTTTAGATAGACCTTGGCTTGCAACTGTCGATGCTTATATTGGCTACCAACAAGCCAATATGACCATAACCAGAGGGACAAATATCAAGAATTTAGCTTTATACCCTCCAGCGCAACCAACTGTCATGATAATGAAAATTAATAAGCACCTTGTATCATACCCTACTGATAACATTAGATCTCCATTAACTATACAAGAGGCACTTGATTTCAAAGATCAAAGAAAAGATGATTCCATTAATAATTTTGTTAGTCAGAATGAACTCATCTCCCACACACAATGTCACATGATAGAGGTAGCATTCGATAACGAACTAGAAAAAGATCCTCTTAAAAAAACACATGACCAAACAATAGTTATTACCTCTATTGCAAATAGAAAAATTGTGGAAATTGAAGCGGGAAAGACCTTAAACATTAATGCCAACCTCACCTCCAAACAGGAAAGGAAGTTGATCCAATTATTAAGGAGATATAAAGAAGCATTTGCATGGGACTACCCTGATATGAAAGAAATTGATCCCCTATTATGTACACACCACATTTACATAGAAAAAGATGTGAGACCTGTTCGCCAACCTCAAAGGAGACTTAATCCTCATCTAAAAGATGTGGTAAAAGCTGAACTTCAAAAACTTTTAGATGTCAATTTCATCTACGCTATCTCTGATAGTAAATGGGTCTCTCCACTTGTGGTGGTACCAAAAAAGAACGGGAAGTGGAGAATTTGTGTGGACTACAGAGAACTAAATAAGGCAACACAAAAAGACCACTTCCCTCTTCCATTCATTGATCAAGTATTAGACACTTTGGCAGAAAAGAAATTATTTGCCTTCCTAGATGGCTTCAGTGGATATAATTAGATCCAGATTGTTCCTGAAGACCAAGACAAAACTACTTTTACTTGTCCTTGGGGAACATTTGCTTACAAAGTTCTACCTTTTGGCTTATGCAATGCTCCTGCCACATTCCAAAGGGCTATCCCCAATATTTTTGCAGACTTAATAAATTAAGGACTTGAAGTATATATGGATGAGTTTACACCATACAGAGACTAGTTCGATCCAGCATTGGACACACTGGAAAAAGTCCTACAACGCTGCATTGCTACTAGGCTTTGTTTAAGCCATGAAAAATGTTATATGATGATGACTGAAGGACTTATCCTAGGACATTATATTTCAACATCTGGCATTCAGGTGGACCTAGCCAAAATCCAAATAATTTTGCTAATTCCTACTCCTACTACTCAAACGGAGGTACATAGTTTTCTTCATTTTTCTGGTTATTATAGGAGGTTTATAGAACATTTTTCACATATTGCTGCACCTCTGTATGCACTAATAGGGAATGTTGACTTTCTTTGGACAAAAAAATATGAACATGCTTTCCAGGATTTGAAGAAACTTGTGTCCACAGCCCCAGTCCTTCGAGGACCAAATTGGGATTTTCCATTCCAAATATCATCAGATGCCTCAAATGCAACCATTGGAGCAGTCCTTGGGCAGGAGGAGGATAAAAAACCATATGCAATTTATTATATTAGCAAAAATTTATCCCCTGCTGAATTGAATTATGTTGTTAATGAAAAAGAATTTCTAGCTGTAATACATGCTATCAATAAGTTCAGGCACTACATTACTGGATATCCTGTTATCTTGTATATAGATCACTCTGCCATAAAATATTTAGCAAACAAGCCTATCACAAATGGCAGAATAACTAGATGGCTGATTTTATTACAGGAATTTGATATTACAATCAAGGATCGACCTAGAAAAGAAAATCTTGTAGCTGACTATCTCTCGCGAATGCCAAAGCCAATTGATGCAGCAGCAGTTGAGGATCAATTTCCAGATGAGCATTTGTTTGTTGTTGTTGTTGTTAAAACACCCTGCTATGTTGATGTAGCCAATTACCTAGCAGTAGGCAAATTACCCAAACATCTAACCCCTAATGAGCGGAAACAGATTGTTCAGCGGAGTGTTCGATTTTCCTAGATAGGGGGCTACCTGTTTCATACGGGAGTAGATATGCCCATCAGGAGATGTGTCCGGGAGGATGAAATTTTTGATATTCTAAAAGCTTGTCATGACGGACCATGTGGCAGACACTTTGCGGGTAAGAGGACTGGACATAAGGTGCTACAAACAGGATATTATTGGCCCAAAATTTTCAAATATTCAAAGAAATTCATCCAAGCCTGTGACAGTTGCCAAAGAGTAGGATGCCCTGGTCAATCCGATGAAATGCCCCTAAACCCACAACTAGTCATTGAACCATTCGCGCGATGGGCCCTCGATTTCGTTGGACCATTAACCCATCCTCGAACCAGAAAACATATATTTTGGTGGCAACAGAGTATGTCACCAAATGGGTTGAAGTAGAGGCATTGCCGAGGGCTACTGAGGATTCTGTCATACAATTCTTGTTTCATATATTTGTGCATTATGGCCTTCCAAGAGATATAATTACAGATGGTGGACCATAGTTTGCTGGTAACAAAATAGCCGAAACACTAAAAAACTATCATATCCAGCATAAAATCACTACTCCATACCACCCACAGGCAAATGGTCAGGTAGAAAGCAGCAATAAAATAATAGAAGCAATCCTCAAAAAGCCATTGCGTCACACAGACGAGATTGGGCTGCAAGACTACCAGAGGCCTTGTGGGCTTACAGAACAACATGGAGAAGCACCACCAGCTACTCACCTTATCAATTAGTGTTTGGAAAACAACCCATCTTCCCCATAGAATTCGAAATCCAAACATTGCGAACAACACAGGAAGTTGGCTTAGATCTAACTGAGGCACAAATTAATCGATTACAGCAGATCAAATGAGCTGGATGAAATCAGGCTCTCTGCACTTCAAAATACTGCACTGATTCAATAGCAGCGAGCTAAATGGCATGATGCTCTCATAAAAAATAAAGTCTTCCATGAAGGAGACTAGGCACTTTTGTACGATTCCAGGTTTCAGGACTTTCTTGGGAAACTGCAAACTCGCTGGTTGGGACCATATGAAATCCAAAAGGTACATGACAATGGTACTCTTACTCTAATCACTATTGACGGTTCTGGATATACCTTCACGGCAAATGGCCACCGATTTCGAATTTATCGCAAACCACTCACTCGGGAGTCCTTCTGCCAGCAGCTACGCGAAGACTCTAATATACAAATTTTAGGGGATGGAGAGAAGTCTTCCTCACCTGTGATTCATTAAATGATTTATCTATTTTTACACTTTGTACATAATTTCTTTGTACATATTTTTGTATCAACACTTTGCCGTTACTATTTTCTGTTTTTCCTTTTCTCAAAGGGACAACATTTTCATTTTGTTGTTCCTTTTCCAAAGGAACAACATGTTTTGGATTAGCCGTTCATTTTGCTTTAACTTGGTTGTTCTTTTTTTACCTTGTGCTCTTGCTGTTCCTTTTCCAAAGGAACGACACTTTTTGTTTTTGTTGTTCCTTTTCCAAAGGAACGACACTTTTTTATTTTTGTTGTTCCTTTTCCAAAGGAATGGCATTTTGGTTGCTTGTTGTTCCTTTTCCAAAGGAACACCATTTTTTATTTTCTTGTTGTTCCTTTTCCAAAGGAATGGCATTTGCGTTTTCTGTTGTTCCTCTTCCAAATGAACAACACTTTTTATTTCTGTTGTTCATTTTTCAAAGGAACAGCACTTGTGATTTATGTTGTTCCTTTTCCAAAGGAACAACACTTTTGATTTTTGTTGTTCCTTTTTCAAAGGAACGACATTTGTGTTTTTTGTTGTTCCTTTTCCAAAGGAGCAACATTTTTTATTTTTGTTGTTCATTTTCCAAAGGAACAACACTTTTGATTTTTGTTGTTCCTTTTCCAAAAGAACGGCATTTGTGTTGACTGTTGTTCCTTTTCCAAAGGAACAACACTTTTGATTTCTATTGTTCATTTTCCAAAGGAACAACAGTTTTGATTTTTGCTGTTCGTTTTCTAAAGGAACAACATTTGTGTTTTCTGTTGTTCCTTTTCTAAAGGAAAAGCATTTTTTATTTCTGTTGTTCCTTTTTCAAAAGGAACACCACTTCTATTATTTTTCTCTTCCTTCTTGAAATAAAAACATCCTCATATTCCTTATGCTTTCTCCCCTTGCTATTCTAAATTAAGGATGCCTATTGTTCCTGTTCTTTCAAGTCTTTTGGAACACAGCTATGCACTTGTGTAATGGATACAAAATGACAACATATTGAAATAAGTGAATTATAAAATCACTAATTTTATAAGAAATTGCTCTGAATTGGTAAGAGGACAGAGGGAAGGACACACTTACCCATTATCTTTTTCTCTCATTGATCCACTAATTCTGCTCTGATTGGTTACCTTTATCATGATGGTTCCTGTTAAATTTTCACAATTATCTTCGATTATTATTCAGGAATAAGAGTAAAGGATTTATATATTCCTATTGAGATGTTAAGACTTCTTCCACCATTCCTACTCTTAAGGAGTGTTGAAGCACCCATTGTGTATAAATGAGAAAGCACTTAATGAAAAAGAAAAAGAAAAAAAGGCGAAAAATGATGTGTTTATATGAGTTGTCAAATGTAGGATAGGGGGTCTCATCAAGAGCCAACCTACCATGATCATGAGGAAGAAAGTGAAGTGGCATTCCCACTATGGCCACCACACCAGGGATATGGTCGAAAAGGTATACCAATTAAAGAGCCCTTGGAACAGGAGGTCTCATCACGAGCCGGCTTGCCCACCTTTCGCTCCTTCCCCATGAGTGGCATTATGGCTAACTGGTCACCAAGCTAGCATAATGGCTTACATTTTGACATCGCACAACACTTCCTAAGCATACACAAAGGATCATGGTTCCATGGGTGAAAAAAACAACTATGCCAAGGTTATGGACACCTGTCGGCTGCAGAGCTCTGTTAATGGTATTGAAGTCACATTACTTATACACCAATCGGTAATTAGTAACATCCTTTTGCTTCTTATACCTTTGTAATAAATCATATATGAATATGTATGTTATCTTCTGAACCATTAAACACATGTAAATCCATTATCACCAAGCATGACAAAAAAAGTTGACAATGATCGCATGAGACTATGGGTGCACAACAGCTGTCCTATCCTCCCAGCCTCACATCATATCCCAGCAGTCTCTTACTTGTTAAGTGATCGAACTTTACAACCTCGATTTTGGTAACCTACCACTTTTGTAAACATGGCATGTTGCCATAAGTTGTTCCTTTATGACCTTGTTTCAGGACAGATCAGCACGCCGCTCCTTTATTTGACGTCCAGGGACGGCCTATCACATTGCGGGGGGGAGGATAACCTCATTATTTTTCGGGTTATGTGTCAGATCACTATTCAGGAAATTGTGTACTTGGGAATAGTAGGGCTCAACGGTATACTATTTTTTTTATTTTTGCATGGCTTGTTGTTCCTAAGCTATTTCCGTAGCATGCTCTGTAGCAATTAGAAAGTTCTTCAGAATTTGAGAAAGTCCTACGCTTTGTTAGCTTCTCTGTTTTTTAACAGTTTGAACAGTTGTTGTTCCATTATTGTTTCTAATATTTTATAGGGAAACCAAAAACATGGGAGGAAGATCGATTGAGAGAGAACCACAGGTGTTGACAGTCTCTCATGTTGCACAGGAAATCCTGGCAAGAGCGGGATGGTTAACTTATCTCAATCATTTATAGGAATCCAATGAGACTGTAGCAATAAAGTTCTTGCAGAACTTGCAAGCAGATCACTCCATAGTAAGGGGGAGACATATAGCAGTCACCGATGACATAATTGCAGAGGTCTCAGGACTGCCAGCCACTGGACCTGTATGGACGTTAAAGAAGGAGAGATTGCAAAAGATCATAAAAACCTTCCAGGATGAAGGCAAGAAACTGCCAATCAGAGGAATGGGGGTTCCACCAGTAGCATTAGGAGAACCGTGGGGGAATTAGCGAAGAATATTCAGAGCTACATCACTTGTGAAGGCATGAAAGACATGGTAAGAACACGACACCTTAAAATTTTAGCCGTATTAAAGTAGAAGTGCTCTATAAACTTACCTGCATTTTTAAATTCATTATTGCATGATGTTGCATGAAGCATGTAGAATCAGTCGTAACTCACCATGGGCTTATATGGTTAATAGTTAGCCATAGGCTTGCCCAGCAGCAGAGCAGCTGGGAAGAGCTAATTGCCATGATAGATGGGGGACTGACCATGCCATCCTCAAAATGTAAGCATGTGACTAGTACACCAGAAAAGCATGCCACCAATACACCACATCGCCCATTAAAATGAGAAAAATTAGTTAGATTGGCACGAATTAAAGGGAGGCTGGAGAATTCCCAAGGGGATACCAGCCAACTAGTAGAGGTAGATGATTCTGGGGATGAGCAACCCACACAATTAGAAGGAGAAGAAAATGAGGAAGGCATGCAAGGAAATGAGAAAGGATAAAGGGAGGAAGAAACCGACAAACTTGAGCAGGAGGAGGAAACAGAGCAACGTGAAGGAAGCCATTGCAAAACCCATTGAGAGAAGATGAATTGGAAAAAATATTGGCCAATATGGGCGAGTATGGCCAACCCCTCAGCCCGCCAGACCTCCATGTTGAAGAAGAACCAAAATAACACGATGCTTAGGATAAAAATGTACCCGAGGAATTACATGACGAAGAGGTAGAAAAGGAAAGTCATCCTGTTCATGATGAAAGTATGACAGGAGAGAAAAGTGATACAGAGGAGGAAGAATTGGTTCCTAGCTAGATGACACTAGAAGAAATTCTGGAAGAAGAGGTGGTGGAAAAAGAAGTCACCCAGGAAATAATAAAACCATCTAGGGTTCTTTCCTCTGAGCAACTCGAGCAGAGCAATGAGGAAGCACCCTAAGAGGAAAACCAGGGAATTGGCCAAGATAGCAGTCCAGGCCCAAGTAAATAAACAGTTGTTCCTTCTAAGGAAGTAGAAGAAATCAAACAATTACGAAAAGAACAACAAATGTTACTAAATGTGGTAGTTTGACTTCGGCAACAGATTAGGATTCTAAGGATGAGAAAGAGAACAAAGAGAAATTTTGGGGAAACACATGCAGCTACTCCGGTGAAACCCCCCCAAGAAAAAGGTTTAAAAGACCCTTTTTCAGCTTGTTGTTCAAAGTCCTGCTGAGGAACAGTCTGTTGTTCAAATTGTTGACGAAGAGCAGCCTGTTGTTCAAACCTTCGTTGAAAAACAATCTGTTATTCAAGAGCAGACTTCCGTTCAAAAACAAAAGGAACAGAATTATACTATTGCTCATATTGAAGTACAAACCGATGATATATTAACCAATGACAAGGAAGTTCAGACAGAGGCACAACCCTCTGAAAGGATGCAGACTATGAATGCAGGGCAACGTAATAGGAAGATTCAGGTGAACCTCCCACTCACCACTACCATGTGGGATAGTGATCCGAGGACGGTAACCCTCCGAGAGGGTTTGATGCAAGCTTAGCAAGCAGTAGAAAAACTTGCAGAACAAACAGTCCCTCAGGAAAGTTATGAATAATTACAGCAGTAGCTAAGGAACGTCAACTTATCCGAAAGCAAGGCCTTCGAAGGATGGCAAAAGGGAGAAGAAAAAGTCGCAAAGGTAACTCGTAGGTTAGATATAGTCATCAAGCAGATGGATACCTTATACTCTTTGTACAATGACGCCCTAGCCTGTAGAGCCCCTGCTAAGAATTATGCCCTGTTTTTAATGGAACGGTATTTGCAATTGAAAATAAAAGCTGTCAGGGCAAGCACCCCTATACAAATTAATACCATTGATGATTTTATAAATTGTTGTAAGCATTATGGAGTGAAGGTTCAAAGGTTACTGTGTGAATTATATCTGCATAACCTTGTATTAGACCAGGACACAGAGCAAAACCCTGGCCCTTTTGTTGTGGACATCCAATTGCAGACATTTATCTCATTTGGGGTCAATCAAATCAAGTGGCTTAAAGCCTATAATGCTTTTCAAAGACAAGAAAATGGATTAGACTTATGGGTAAGAGTTGAGCCTAGGAATCCAGTGCAGTTTTGGAGGGAACATAGGAACCTCATGGGGACTCTAGGTGTGATTGAAGCATTAGGGCCCATTCATACAATAATCAATTGGCATGGAATAGAATACTTTCTCACTGTTAAAGAACTTGCCATTGATGCGGCTAAATTTCGACATCAGATATCTAATCTGAATATCCAGCTCAAGGAACCATTTAATTATGAAAATTTTAAGTTATCTGTCGATCGCTTACACCTCTACGGTGAAGTTATCCTGAGAGCAGGGCCATCCTGGTTAGGATATAGATATTGGATTTCAATTATTTGGCACCCTGCACCTGGATACCAAGCCCTATATGAGATGCCTGAGGGTCAACTCGGCCATATTTTTGAACACCTAGCTAGGCATCATGCCTATAGACCACCAAATGAAATCCCATCTCCAGCTTACTCTCTCACTGCCTTGCACGTCAACTACAATGCTTTCATGAGGGCATGAAAAAGGGTAAGCAGGCGGGTGTGTGGAGTACTAAAGAATGTATGTTTTTGGTCATTATTTTAGCTTCTTTTGATTAGAACTTACAAACCATTTGCACCATGAACTAGGAAGATAATGGGAAATCATGATAAAATCTATAAAGATCTAGATGCGACATGAAAATGCTAATGATCACTATTTCTTATGTAGGAAAAGGCAAAAATGAAAGACTACCGCCCCAAAGAAAAGGACAGGGCCAAGTTAACCATTGTCCCTTTGGTAGGGAACCATATGCAAACAAGGTGAACCGAATTGAAGCATATCAACCAGGGAAAGGAAATGGAGATATCGGCTCGGCGCAAGAAAGTAAAGGGATAACTGAGAGTTAACAGCTTGGCGAATCCCTCAGGATCCTTTGATCCTGAGGGATCGCTGCTTTAACTATTTTTGCACCTAGACATCTCTGTCTTAGCCATTATAAAAAGGGACAGCACCATTAGCGTGGAGAGTCTATTATGTTTTTATGTAATTTCTCTTTAAGTTGAAACTTTTATCATCGACTCTTGTTGAGAAGTGATCTACTGTAATTCTGTTTTATGCATTAATACAAACTTGGTTGCTATTTCATCTCTGATCTTGGAATAACTTCAAGCGGTGTACCCCTAGAGGCTAAGGGCATGGCCCTGGAGGAACACTTGCTCCTCTACTATTGCTTTTGTTTTATGTGTGGTTTTGTTTATTAGCTCTATTCGGTAATCTGATATGTTCTGTTATTTTACATCATAACTCTGTTACGTTTGATTTACCGAGTAATAATGTTTCTGAACCGGAACCATTAGATTAACTTTGCAACGTCTTACTATTCCTTTAAGCACTGATATAATATTGATGGTCTTTACAGAATGTTGTTACTATTCCATTACAGAGTATCTGTGTTGTGCACTTATCCTTTGGTATTACTGAATTCATCTTAGAGATTATATTTCCTTGCGATTGTTGAATCTATTAACATTTTCATTCCATTGCAAAATACGGTCATATTCTTTATAAATAAGATTGGTAACTATATTACCAAGATCAGATTACTATTAAGGTGTGTCATGTGTTAAGTTGTTGTGCATATATATTTGGCTTTCAAACGTTGTTCTATAGTCCACTATTAATCAGTGTTGTTCTATTTCTGTGTGCTTCTCGCTTCATCCTTAACAGTAGGGGATTGCCATTTGATTTCTGTAGGACATGATTGATAGAATTTATTCTTGTAGACTAAAGTGTTGTTGCTTATTAAGTTCAGTTGTTGTTCCATTTCTTATTTGTTGTTCCATTTCCTGTTGTTTTCATTATTATTGTTTTGGTGTGCAGAATGATCTGAGATTGTAGTGGGCATTGACATTTGATGTCTGGTCCCTAGAATCAACGATCTGTTCCTTGATTACTTTTGGTTACATCAGTTTCTAAAGGGATGATTTATTGTTACTGGACCCTTGACTGATATATTGCTTATTTTTCTGAATGTATGATTTAGCCTTTAAAAATAGTTCGTTATAAGTAGATTTTCTTTCAAGCATCCATTTACTCTTGTATTTTCTTGAGCACTATACTACTAGCATTACTCTGGCAAATGTGAGCCTTAGACTGAGACACTCTTTGAAATAACAAAACATTCCTGGATTAACAAATTAATGTGAGGTAACTATAGGTGAAAGAGACCCTTTTTACAACTCGACAATTGCATGAGTTTCCTTGTATTGAAACTGAAAATGTGGTAGAATATTGTCTTCCAAATGAATCTCTCTTTCTAATTAGTACTTTACATCCATGGTACATAGATATCATCATTTATCTCTAGACCCAGACATTTCAGACAAAACTGAGTCGAACTAATCGTCATCACATCTAGTATCAATCCAAGCAACACAATATTGTCCGTGATACACTATATTGTCATGGTGCCAATTATATTTTCCGACAATGTTTAACTCAGCAGAAGCTCGAAAGGAATTAAATGAATACCATTCTATAGGTTATGGTGGTCATATGTCAGGGTTTTCCACTTCTCAAAATATCCTTCATAGAGGGTATTTCTGGCCTTCTATGTTTAAATATTGTATAACTGTTTTCCAGAAATGCCATAATTGTCAAATTTATGATGAAAAAATGCGTAGACATCCATCTCCTCTTAACCAAATCATTGTTGTTGATCCTTTCACTAAATGGGGCATTGAATTTCTTACATGTAACCCTCACTTAGCCGAGGGGCATGGGTATATTATCCTTGTGGTAGATTATTTAAAAAAATGGGCTAAGGCGATGCCTACATACAAGGATGACGATGAAACAACATCCATTTTCATGTTCAATCATGTAATTTCACATTTCGGAGTACCAAAAGCTATCATCACATACCATGGTAGCCATTTTTGAAACTATATGATGACCAATACTATCACGAAGCTAGGTTTGCATCATGATAGTTCTATGCCTTATTGCCCATTGGAAAATGGCCAAGAGGATTTTGTTAACAAATTTTTAACCACCATGATTAAACAAATTATCAGGACTCATAAATGAGAATGGCACCTAATGCTTTATCCAACCTTGTGGGCATATCGTACTATAACAAAAACTTCAACTCATTTTACTCCTTTCCTTCTTTTCTTCGACATGTAATCAGTGCTATCGATTTAATGTGAGATACCGTCTTTGAAATTGGTAAATGAATTATTACCAACTACTTCAGCTAAAGAGGAATGCTTTTTCTACTTAGCATGTCTCAATGAGAAGCATCGTGATGTTGCATTAGCTAGCGAGGCCCAAAATAAATGAGTTAAAGCACATTATGATCATAATGTCAAACCTCATACATATGAAGAGGTTGATTTAGTCTTGGTCTATGATTAATAGCATGATAAGCTAGGTGTAGGTAAATTTGAGCCTTTGTGGCATGACACTTATATTGTAAAACGTGCACTAGGAAAAGGGGCTTATGAACTAGTGGATTATGATAGAATTCCTTTGGGAAAGCCCAGAAATGGTCTTTACCTAAAGAAATATTATTCTTAGATTGTTTGGTGAAACATTTGTATATGACTCTACCATAATTTACATGTGACAATTTTTAGTAGTTTTGCATTTTTTTATTATCTCCTGCTCATCTTATGTTACACTCGATTTGCAGATGTCAACATTCCCTCATACTTACATTAGCTTCGCTTATGGTGCTGTTCGTAGTACTCAGAATTTGTCTTCCGTAGCCTCGGTCATCTATTCGCCCACACACGAGTTAGTTTCTATTCATGAGATATGCCTTGGTCAAACAATGAATAATATTGCAGAATATGGCATAGTGATTAAGATATTATCTAATTCCATTGCATTTGGCATTCTTCTATTGATCATTAGGTTAGATTCACAACTCATGGTATTACATTTTAATGGTGTTTATTCAGTCAGAAGTGCTTCCATCTTAATGATGTTTTTTCCAGTTCTTCTCTTAGAACAAGAATTTGATTATATTGAGTATCAACATATTCCAAGACATTTAAACACATTAACAGATGCATTAGCTAATTATGTGTTATATTAGCACTTGTAAAACATTTTTAAAGAAATAAATGAAATATTCATTCACATATTATACGAGATAATCAAAAATAGAAGTAGTAGGTTTTTCATTAGATAAAATTCTATAAATAACTGTGGCTTTTATAATAAATTTCATCTAATGACATCATGCCCTATGGCCTTTATTTTCCTAACATCTTGATACATCATCAAAAATAGAAAAATATAGCCCTCACACTAGTTACTACGCATGATGATGATCAAGGTAAGATACAATAGCACGTGATACTCATCATATCAAACGACCAATAGGACCGAGAACCCTTGTCACACTCCTAGCGGGGAGTAAAATCATCTATATCAACATCTAGAATGTCAAGAGTCAACCTCTCAAGGTTGTGCTTTATCTCTTTCAGTGCCTATGCAACATCCAGGTTCTGTACTATGAGAGATAATGGTTGATCACCACATTGATCATATCTTCGTAATCCACCTGGTCTCACTCGGGCCACATTTGCATGATCATTTTGGATAATTAGTTGGATGCCAAAAATAACAAAAAAATGAAAATAGTAAAATCAACCAAAATGTGAAGTTTTACTTATAGCACCCCACTGTAACCCAGGAGGCAGTGGCATGTCCAGATCTCCTGTGCAGTCTATCCCTACATACAGAAAGTTCTCGATCATGATGATATGGCTTTCCAGCCACTCGAAGAAGTCGGGAGTAAATGTGATTGTCGGTCCTTCATGATCCATATCTCTTCAACTACAGGAATTAACCAAGATATTTTACTTTTGTGATGTTAGTGGAATTTCATATGAAAGAGTATTGAACAACCACATGTGCATGATTTAAAGAACATAAAACATAACAACAACCATAAAATCATGGACCAAAACACATTGATAATGGAGTTCACCTAGTGTGGGCTATGTCTTCGGGCCCGGTGTCAAGCTAGTGGAGGTCGTTTCATTAATTGTTGCTAATGATGATGATGTACATGGCATGTTCTTTGTCATCACAAGGAAAAATACCCTCAATAAGAGTGGCATGTATCTTCACGAGACTTTCTCCCTACAAGAACTCTCACTAAAAATGGGTCTTCCTTAAGCATGGTAAGCTAATACATTCTCACAATAATGTGGAAACAAGTATCCCTCAACATAGTGTTACACAAGGATCTCAACAATAAGGCATCATCTCAGAAAAACAAAAGGACACATAATGTAACTCCATTATACGTCCACTTTCAAATATGGCTGAAAAATGCAAAGCTTCACTGTTTAAATGGATTGCACCAATAACTTCTTGGTGATGAGTGGTGTAAAATCGACTATAAACGTATCCAACTTTGACACCGTCACAATATGAACCCCGAGGAATATTTTATATTCCCCAGAATATTCCTTTTTGGATATTCTCGGCGAATCCACTACTTGGATTAAGATTCTGACTACACAGTTAGACTCCTTGGAGAAAACATGCAAACATGACTATCCACACGTCCAATTCTGTCACTGGCACCTCTAGCCCTCCAATGAATCTTTTTGGCATCTAAATGGAATCCTCGTTCATGGTTCCAATGTAGCTTCTAGGGAAGGTCTGCCCCTTCTTATGGTTCCATGGGTTGGTGGTTCCACTATCAGGTTCTGCTCAACTCCAACGCTCCTCCTGGTTCAACTGTAATTTGTCTATCACTCAGTTCCACCACCTCCACTCCCCGATCGAATGACATGAATCGGTTCTTAAAGGATATGTCGGGAAAACTTTATAAAGCAGTGTCACTTGGTGTAATGGTGGAGCGCTATAGTGGGTGGGCAGAGGTCACAAGGCCAAATCACCACCTCGCTGTTCCACAATTTTGGTGACTGTTGGAGTTTACTTAACCATCATTTTTAATTTTTAAGTATCTTAGTTGTGATAATATATATTTTTGAGTGTGGGCGCCTCAAAGGAGGGATGGTTGGACTCCCGGGGCGGGTTCAAGGCTCGCTTCCCATGAATATGTGACAAGTGTATGGTGGGAACCACATCCACGGGCGGGCAGCCTACACTGCATAACATATTATATATATATTTGAATCAACCTGGGGTTCCATAAAGGTGGCAACCTCTCGACCCATGCCAGGTTTTGCAATATTTTAATATATTCTTGCTGGGGTGGGTGGGTTTGGCAAGCCTGACCTACCCCTTTTATAATTTTTTTTATTTTAAATATAACAAATATTGGCTCTTTTTAACTTTTCTGAAAATAACGGACATTAGACAAATTAACCATTCGACAATTTCACCCATCCAATGGCCAGATTCTTTGCACTGGGTCTCGACTAGTTTGTTTCCTCCTTAAGCCTCCCACTGGGCCCATTTTGACTTGAACTTTTTACCAGCTCTATCTTCTTCATACAAACTCGGATTAGAGTGTCATTCGAACGGTTGGAATGAGGGCCATGAGCACTTCGATATGGTCCTAGTTCAAGAGCAATTTGACCACTTTGAATCTTGAGCTATTATAAGCCTTCTTTGACCTCTCAGTGTGTCTTGAGCCACCTATATCACTTCACCACCTCCATGGTGTGCCATAAGTGTACTCCATTTTAGCATGTGAGGGTTATGAGGCCCTCCTCTCTCTACAAATACCTATGGAGCTAGAAGAGGAATCCACTCCAAAGTACATGAAATAATGAAGGCACCATACCTAAAGTTGTTGAGTTTGCTCATTCTAACCCTAGTTAGTTTTCCCTTCAAGTTGGAAACTTCAACCTCGCATATATTAAATATGATACCATGGAAACAATCCACAGCGGTTTGCATCTTAGCTTTAGTGAGAAAATGTAAAGTTTCACAACCACACAACGTATAACAGTAAACGTAATGGATATCAAAGGAATATGAGCTATGGTCTTGATATCAATCTGACCAACTTTGAGAGAGACCCTATTAGTACAATATTGGACCAAATAGATAGCATTGGTCTCACCACCAGACCTATGGACATGCAAGTTGACATCCTCGTCAAGGCGTGGAAGTCCGCTCAAGAAGTAAATGGCATGAGCATCAATGACAAGTCTATGGTCTCTGACTATCAAACATTCTTCCTGAATGTTCCACTTTCTGCCCATCCATTCGAGCAATTCTAATTGGACCCTCATGCCTGGAATGGTGAAAAACTTTTATAACCCACAATTTGTCATGGTTTTTATGGTTGTTGAGTCATTGAGAGCAAGTATATCTTGTTCTTCATGCTCATGCTCTCTCCATTCAATGTTTATGGTCCAAAAGGTTTCAATTAAACATCAAAATTCATTAGAATCAAATATGGAGATATTTAGCAAAATATTTTGGGCGTTTTCATTTATTTTTTCTTGCCTTCAACGCTATGTGCAACCGACTTTGATAGGCAATGTGCATGTGCACAACTTGTTTCCTTCAAATTGCACACATAGCATTAAAATTAATGTTGATGTGTGTAGGTCTGATAAAGGGTGCCTACGCACATCGAGGGCTGAAAAAAATTAAAAACCTCCCAAAAAAACCAAAATTCGCGTTGAAAAGATTAAAAAAAATGACATGAAAATGAAGAGCTCGAATAGACCAATTACCCCGAGAAGGTGGCTCGCGATTTCATCCAATGGTTTGCCTGGAATCAACTTCGGAAGTTTCTAGTAAAAATAACTTTTATCTCTCTCAAAAGGGTAAAAAATGAAAATGGTGAAAACTTTTTACTTTTTGGAATTTTTATAAGTTTTTAGGGCTCATTAAATATTATTTCATGCCTATTAACTTTTTAAAGTGTGATTTTATAAATGTTTTTTTTTTTTAGAAAAGATAATTATTTTGGGTCTAAGTGTGTAGGTTACAAGATAATTATGGAAACATATAATTTTGGTACTAAGTACATTTTATCACTTTTTCAAACTCATTAAAACTTTTGAAAAAAGCGAAACCATGGAGTTCTCTTTACACCCTTTTCAGACTCATTAAAAACGAAGAGATCGTTGAGTACTTGATTGTTCGAAATCATAAAAGTAATTGAACAACCATCATTTTAGTATAAGTTTACCCTTTCTATGGACTCAACAAGACTATTTATGAAAAAGGTATACATTGACCAATCATGGTCAAATAGAGTTCTCTCGTGCATTATTTTATCCTTTTTCAAGCTTGAAAGACTAAACTTATGAAAAATAACACTTTGGAGTTTACTTACATTTTTCTTCTCACTCCTTAAGACTGAAAAACACAGAGCTTGAATTTCTCTTGGCTCGTTAAAATTTTATGGTAAAAGAGTTGAACGAGTTTTCTTTTCGTGTATTTTCAAACTCTTTAAAAATGAAAATGACATCAAGTTATCCCTTTACTAGACTCGTAAAAATTAAACAGTATAAGACTCGTTAAGCATGACGAGATCGAACCACTCCTTCTTAGGGCTCGTTAAAGATACTTTGGAGGACTCATCCAAAGGATGAGCTTACATGACAAGAATATGTTATCCTCTTCAAGCTTGTAAAGAATAAAGAGCTACTTTCCAGTAATGATGGGGAAAAAGTGAGGAATAATCTTTGTTTTTCATTTGTAAAAGGTAGTATGTTGCTCTTGAACATGACACTCCATCACTTTCATGTGTGGTTTGGGAAATCCATTTATTACTTAGCTGACCATACCTCATTTGAAATTATTTAGTTGGTTTGGGTTTTATCTTTTAGTCAAATGCTACAAGTCATAATGTTGTGTCTCTGATATGTTCGAGAAAAGTTCAACCTCAGTCAAAATTACTTTGCGAGTCCTCGTCTTGAGTTAAATCGACCATCCCCGAGTCAGTCCTAGATTACTCTAAATTATTGTTCTTCAAAACATGACATGAGTTTCGTGTCGTAGGCCCTCTTGCGATGGATCCCTTCCTATCGACTTTAGCTCATTATCTAGGAAGTTCATTTAGAAACATTGAGTACCTTGGGTCCTACATGACTTAATGGTAGGTTTCTTGCCTTCGACGACATGTTCTCATCATTAGCCTTTGATTGAATGATTTTATGAGTGTTCAACATCAAAATATATATTCACACTTCATAGATTTTACTCAAAGTACCTTTAGATCCATTTTCATTATTGTTGGTTTCTATCACACTTGTTAATGGTTCACATAATTCACTAGTAATCAAGTGGTTTCTACCATGTTCAACTTTAAGACATTCACTCACATGGCTATATTCGTAATATGGAGTGAGAGATGGAGATCAAGACCCTTGATATAGTTTCATCCATAAACATGCGTGGAGTTAATAAATATTCGTGATCGTAAACATAGGTTCATTGATGGTTGTGTCCATACTATGTCGTCTACTGACATGGATATTTAGATGTATTTCCATATTATGCTATTGAGACATTTAAGTTTTGAGTATGGGAATTCATACGTCAAAGATGATATTATATATTACATTGTAAAATTGTTTGATTCTTTTCAAGTCTCTTACTATAGTGTCTAACCCAACCTTCGCATGATAAAGAACTTCAATCATAAAAATATTTCTTCTCCCTTTGCGCTTTAGGGGGCAATCTGTTACACGTCATTTTATCACATTAGGAAAATGACCATCACTTTGGATCTTTCACTGTCGTGAAATGTGTCCCAAGAACATTCTCGTGCAGTGTTAGAATCTAAATCATTCTAGAGAATGTGGTATTTTTGGATACCATGGTAAAAAACCCTTATTTTGACTATATTCGTAGTTTCCTAGTTGATTCTTACACATACATAGGGAAGACCATTATTATCTGTGCATAAGTACACAATGTCTTCTACTATGACCTCCGAACATGACTTAAAGTAAGTAAAAGTAAAAAATAAAGTCAGAAGCATTGTTGGTAGAATCTATCCCAACCATAAATCTTCGAATGATTTCCTATTGAGTGTTGATCCCTCCCAGCATGGAGTAACTCCACTTTCTCTGTGGAACCTCTATCCCTCTAATAGTGGATCTCATCCCTTGGATTGAGGGAGGATTTTTGGAAGTAGGTTTATGTTGATTGAGTAATGGTGCTCAATAGCTCTCAGCAAGGATTTCTTCTTTTCAATCTCTTTTGTAATCTCTTTCTCTCTCAAAGAAGCATATGAAACTCTCTACAATGGTGGAATTATCTTCATAAAGGTATGTTATATTAATTTGGAGCAATTTTGACAACATAAAAATTCACAAATTATTCTTGATTTTAGCTCTCCATGAACCTATGTTTATATAATTTTTTAACAGTCCTTGCCTCACAAATGAGATGAGAGCTACTCTCCTCTTGTCATTAAATCTTCTTGGGACTCAAGGCTTCAATGGTTAGCCCATCATGTCAAGAGGTGAAGTATTTTTTAAGAAAGTTCGGGTGATAAGGTGTTGACTAGACTTATGGCTACCCTCCTTTCTATCAAAGGAAAAGTGGTTATGTAGTTAATTTCGAGCTTTGGTGGATCCACCAAGGTTGAATTTTAACCTAACCTTAGGAAATATTTAAATTTTTTCCTCTTCATGATGTGTCAAACTAAAAATATAATCCGTGTACATGTAATTGTCTCTCTCTAGGAGTCTTATGATAAGTAAAAACGTGTGTAGCATTTTTTCATAATAAAAATGCTAATCATGAGTACAATCAAAATATTTGGGAGTGTAATATTATTCTTGACCAAATTATTTGCGTGCATCTTCTTTCTCATGTAGTACGTGCTTAGGGATCCTTTATAATATACTTAAGTGTTATTGAATATTTATTATTATTATTATTATAGTGTATGTTATTTAAATTTGATTTTAGTTTAAAGATGATTATCCTTGTGAGATGCTCTCAAAGACTAATATGTCTTAATATTACTACCCCAAAAGGTGCTCGCTAATGGAGTATGGTAGAGATGTTTTAATGTGGTGTCCTATCTTGTCATGTCTTGTATCTTCCTTTCATGTTTAACATCTTGACTTAGTCAAATTACATAAAATAAAATATTAAAAATATATAATTAAATTTAAATTAAAATAAGATTAAAGTAAAATTAGTCAATTTCCATCTTTAATTTTAATATAATATTTTGAAAATGTAATTTTTTACTTTAAAATATACAATATTTTATTTTTTAATGTAATATTATTTTAAGTCAATGAAATTAAATTAAAAAATAACCCACTTGAAAACAATTTTACTAGTAAACATAATTAAATTAATAAAAGAATTAGCAATAAAATAAAAATAACTTCCTAGTCAATATAAAATAAAATTAATAAAAAGATAATGTTAAAATAAAAATGAATTCATTGTATTGAGCTATGGTATGAGAGTGGAGGGTATTGACCCATGGTATTCATGTAACTATAGGCTATTTAAAGGCGGAAATTAAAGAGCCTAAATCCATCTTAACCAAGGATCTACCAAGCGTGAGAGTGATCAAATAGGTTGATTTGATCCATCTCAAGCCCCATAGGGATCATATCCGTTGATTTGATGGATCTAGATTGCTATATCAAGAGTTAAGATGGATCTAGGGTTGTAGATTTTGTAGGAATTTACAGGGTAAGTTCCTGAGACAGAACACCAAAGGACACCGCTCACAAACAAATCACAGATCAATACACGAGTATTGTTGACATGGTTAAAACCCTGAAAGAGGAAATAGTCCACGACCTGAGCCAACGTGGCCACTTCAAGCAATTTATTAATAAAATAATTAAAATTTACATAAGCTTCTCTCACGAACCATTAACTTACAAATGACCCTCCATGCTCTTTAAATAGAGATTATGGACCAATCGAGTGTCAAGCCACAGATCAAGTGTCGGTAATACCGAGGAGAGAATGAACCGTTAAATCACTACATATCGTGACTGTCGGATTGTACATAGTAAAGAAACACACTTTACCTAACTCTACACTAGACCAAGTTATACTTAACTATTTCCTATGTGTCGGAATATCCTAACATCCCCCCATTAAGAATAACTTGGGATAGGATTGAAGGATGTACAAATATGACACAATAGGATAAGGAAGGAGGCATTAGAGCCTATCCCCCCTTAGTGACAACTTCCTGAACTCCAACCATAAAACAAAGTTTAGTAAACTTTGCCTCTGTGAGAGCCTTTGTAAAGATGTATGCAACTTGATCATCTATTGAACAATATTGCACTTCAAGAACATGGTCATGAATGAGCTTTCTGAAGAAGTGCATATGCAGTTTGATGTGTTTGCTGCATTGATGTTGGACTGGATCTTTGCATAGTTGAATGGCACTTTGATTATCACACCAAAGTGTAGTCGGATGTTGCTGCTGAAATCCTAACTCTGATAGGATCTAATGAAGCCATGGGGCTTCCTTACTAACTTCTACAGCACCACGATACTCTGCTTTTGTTGTGTTATCACTCAGGTTGTTCCCTTTGACTCCTAAGGGAATACGGCTGAGGTAACCACAAACCAATCTTTGGACTGTAGGTCCTAGCCTACCAACAGTCAGAGAGGGCTCTCTCTTTGGGTTTTAGCTTTGTTTAAGGAATGATTTTAGGCTAGATATGATGCACATGGGTTTTGATTTGGATTGATGGGATGGTTGATCTATTCAAGCAGAGTTGGCATGCAAAGTGTAAGAAGTTCAAACCATTGGGCATGGAGTCAATGAATGTGAACTGAAGGGTGTGTTTTCTTTGGTAGAAGAGGGGAATATGGAGCATGATAGCTACACATGGCACAATGATTTATGCTGGAACAAGGATGAAATGGAGGTCAGGGGATGAGAGGCAATTAAGAATTCTCTCATCTAGCCAACGAGGGAAAATGGATGAAGGCTGAATAGGGAAATGAAGAATTCCTAGACAACATTCATATGTGAAGGAAAAAACTTAAACATGTTTAATTAAAAATGCATATTCATCACTGATTCAGAGGGAAGCATAGAAAAGTTACAAGAATTGAGCACAGAGGGCATGAAAACCAGTTTTGATCTATTCATTTTTCCTGCAACTTAGATTATGATATATAGATGATACAACTACATATAAACTGAGGAAAGAAAGACTTATTGAACCATGAGCAAGCACGAGAATTCCATAATATGCTCTTCAACCATTAAAAGCACAGCCAGCCAGTTCAGATGCAAACATTCCAGCAATCTTTGATTACAGAAGCTCTTAACATTTACAGCGCAAGTCTAGAATGAGAGATCAACCAAACAACTCACCAACCTTATTACATTGTTCAGGGCTGTATTTATAGGCAAAATATCTACAAAAATAGATCTGATAGAAGATCTAAGGAAATAAATGCAATTAACCTAACTTCTCTTGCAAGTAATGTAAAAATATCTATCTGATGCTGTTTCAAAAAATGAGGTTGTGTCCTTTGCTGTTATGTGCTGGACATTCATCATAACTGTGCATTGGTCTCTGTTCCACTGCTCTTGAGTGGCTTTAATGTGCATTAACTGTGATCTGAGAGCCTTAGGTGGCTTCACCGCTTTCTTATTGTCGATCTGATACTCTTTGCTGCTTCACTGATACTTTTTAAATTGAATTTGGGCTTCATCTTTCCTCTGATATGCTCAAAACTATCAAATCACCCCTTTTCTTCCCTTTCAAGGCAAAAATAGCTGCTGCAAACTGAGGCTTTCCATTTTGGCCCTTTTTCCTTAGCGATGCGCGATTAGCGCTAAGCGCTAATTGCGCATCAAAAACTGCCTCAGATTTTGATTCTGGGCTTCCTAAGCATCGATTTGCACTTTGCGCCCTTTTTCGGCGGGTGACATCAGCATGACGTCAACTGTACGGTGGATGACATCAGCATTGGGATCTAGTACGGTGGATGACGTCAGCGGGGTGACATGGCAGGGTGACGTGGTGCTTACGTCACCGAGGGGGGAAGCGATATCCGGTTTTTAGCCGCACCACTTTTGGGCACAGGTGGTTTGAGAGGAGGGGGCTCCACCACAGTTGAGAGGGTGACGCGTGGCGGGAGTGCGACGGGAAAACCGCCCATCTCCCGGACGCTAACCATCGACCGGTTTGGAGGGGAAAAGACCTGCACACCATAGATCTTAGGGCGCCAGCAATAGGACGGCTGGCGGGATAGGCAAGACGACAGAAGGTTAGGGACGGGGCCCGCAGCTCCTTTATTGATTATTTATTTCGGTAGGGGGGGGAACTTTAGGAAAGTGGGTTTTTTAAGAGGGCAAAAGGGAAAACATGAGATCAGAGGGAGGTTTTTATGCCATGGAAGGAGTCCAAAGGCATTGAAAGATGGTTTTTTTGAGACAAAAGGAGGGTTCTTACTAAATTTCAGGCAAACTTAATAATTCCCAAGGGATACTTTATGGTTATTTTTCAACCACAGGGAGGGGATAAGTATATAGGGAAGTTGTTTAACATAGTTTTAGTAGGGGAAGGGGAGATAGATAGGGAGTTACATAATAACGTTAGAAATTAATACGACTTGGTGAAATGGAAATGTAAGGGAAATGATGCTAAGTTCAAGATCTGGGACTTAGATATGTGATTTGAATAGGATATGGAGAAATGATTTTACACAAGAAATGTGGAATTTTTTTTCATTGAGGAAAGTCAAAACTTGACTTGATATTTCACGCAAATGAGCTGAAAGTAGGACTTGTTGGGCAGATCCCAAGGTCCTCAAGGGGATGTTAATAAATGATTTCTGGGGGAATGAAGGGGAAGTTAGTCATGCTTCCACTGTTGTACCATCAAGTCACTGCCTGGTGCCAATGCCATAAGTGATATAAGTATTTCTTGACAAGACCACAAGTGATTACCAATCTGCTTTTGCAACCTCAAACTACCCACCCAGCTTAATACACCTAACATTTTTTCTTCTTTTGGTTTGGGTGCACTTGAATTAGCAAACCCAGCTTTTCAACTTTTTCCTTTTAACTAGCCTTCCTATCTACATCTATACTTATTTCATCCAGGGGCTCAGATTAGGCTGTTGAGCACCCTTGCTTCTCTACCTATCTAAGAATCTGCCAAGATTAAGCTATTTGGACAGATAATGATTCTCTATATTCTACAACAGGAAATTGAAATCTAGGGAGACCAAGATTAAGTTGTTTGGACCTCCCTTTAACTGAAAATTCTTCAAAAATGGAATAAATCATCAAAATTGGAATACAGCAGAGGCACTTAGGCTAGCAGACTCTCAGGGACACTTCTTTGGTGTCAGTAGCAAATATGGAACATTGCAGCCTACAAAGCATGACATATTTGGCATGAAAAATGTCGATCATGAAAGATGAACACCTGCTATGAGTAGGAGGCTAACACTATCCACCTCCATCTTTTCCAATGGACTCTCACTGGTTCGGTTGCGAAATGGTATATTGAGCTTGCTCGTGGAACTTTCCAGGATTTCAATTTGCTTGTTATGCCATTTCTTACTCACTTTCAGTTACCGATTCATTATGAAATGGGGACACATCTCCTTACATCTTTGAAATAGTACACAATGACACACATCTCTGATCATATTCACGAATGGATAAGGTGACGTCATTTGATTAAGTTCTAGATCCCTGATCAGCTTTTGACTGACCAGTTTACTACCTTGTTTGTCGGTCCGATAGCCTGCGATATGTCCATGGGGGCATGTGTCAACAAAGAGCAAGCTATTACGCATGCTAAGTATCTTGACTTGGTTTATTCGCAATCCGGTACGCTGTATGATTATTTTCTTGATGCTCCACAACGATGTCATTAGTTCCATTACTTCATCCTCCTGAAAGTCTTCTATGACCCTTATGAAGCAAAAATCTACCGCTCCAAATGAAAATGCTTCTCAGGCCCCATCTAATCCTGGTAAAAATTTCAAAGTTAATGTCGTTCAGTCCACCACGGCAGACAAAGCTTTGAAAGGTTAGAAAAAGGGTAAAGGAAAAAATAAAGCCAATCCACCAAAGCAGGACCCTCCTAAGCCTTTGACCAATGAAGGTATCAAATGCAACCCCAAGTACCCTTATCTCATCTGTGATGAGGATCACTATACTAAAGACTATCCTAAATGGTCTGAAGTTAGTCATTTGCTTAAAGGCACCCCTCGAACTCCTACTATGCTTAAGGAAACTTTTCCCTATCAACAAACCCAAATGGTGGTCGATCAGCCTCAATCCTCTTCCACTTTTGGCTCTCAAGTTTTCATGGTTGGGACCGTTCCCATTCATATCAGTACTCTATCAAAAGAATACCCTCCACCTGCCGGAAAGGAACCTGAATTCCCTTCAAGTGTTCCTTTGTCCAGTACTGGCCCTCTACATATTAAGCGACCTAGTACCGAGTCAGTCATTCGACCTCCTGCCAAGGGAGTGCTTCGTAAATCTTCTTACAACCCTAATGCTCATGTTGCATGACTATGTCTACTTTGGAAGTCCTCCAGAGTTGTCCCTCCCAAAGGAAGTCTCTACGATCAACCATTGGTGGCATCGACCTGGTCGATTCAGATTTAATCACTTTCGATCTTCACAATCATGTACCGCGATTTCCTCATCAAATTGATTTCCTCATTCAAGTCATCATTAACTCAAATAATATTCATCGCACTGTTATTGATGAGGGTGCCTCCACTTGCATCATCTATGTTTCTTGTTGGAAGGCCATCGGTTCCCCGATGTTGAGTCAATCTCCTAATACCTTGGAAGCCTTCAATGGAAGAGATTCTCATCCTTTCAGTATCCTCCTGTGTTTTCCCATCACTTTAGAAGGGAAGACAGTTGTGGTTGAAGTCGAATTTGTTGATGCAAATTTGACTTACAACCTTCTCTTAGGTCAAAGCTAGATATATGCCATCCACGCTATGGATTCATCTCTATTCCGTGTCATTCGTTTTCCCCATCAAGGGAATTATCACGGTTGATCAAGTGTCCTTCTTCACCTCTTCTTCTTTGGATCACAACATGCCATTTGTGGAGCATACCTCCATTCCCTATGAAAGCGTGGGTGCTGGACTTTTTAAAGATCCTGCCCTTATGGGTGTCTTTTCACTCCCGCCTCCCAACGTTTCCCCCATTAACATGATTTTTGTCTATTCTGATCCTTGGGTTGTCACTCCCATTGTTGGAGAGGTAAATCCCCTCTACGGATAGAGGCGATCCCTACTAGCCCAGAATGGGTCTAGCAACAATCAAACAATGCTATCACGCAAGTTCCTAATTGAAAATAAAAGGTAGGTGATGAAGACCTACTTGAGTTGAAATGCTTTTGTTCGTAAAAGAGACGTAGCCCACGCTCCTTTGTCTTGGCCGGTCACAGTCCTCCACTATCTCCGTGAATGGACACCCGCACACAAAGAGAACAACACAAACAAAAGCGTGAAATCTAATATATGCAATTATACATCAGTCAAGAAGGACATAATTCAACATTAACCATTACAATTACAACGAGAATGGAACCATAATGCTAGTCATCTATTATTAATAATCAACAAAGGAGAATACAACCAGCGTCCTAACATCAAGTCCTCCTTTGGCTGGGTGCTCAGCTACACAAGTATTGCAAAGCTTGAGGGGATGAGGGAAAAGCTCTTTCTCTCTTTAGTGACAAGGTCTCCTTACTTAGGTAAAGCCTTATGGACACAAAGAAGGCTCTTGCAACTCTAATCTCTTGATATCTTCCTTTCAGCACTAGTATTGCCACTAGAACCAGACCTAGAACTAGCTTGCTCAAGCCATGGAGACAAGCTTTTATAGATGAAAAGGAAGGGATAAGATCAATCACAACAATAATGGATTTGGCTTCATCACTTGGAAACTTCTATGGAATGGTGGCAAACTACTTCCCATTCAAGGAGATTCGAAGCCAAACCATCCTCACTTAACTTGGATTCAGTTGGTGAATGAGTTGGATAAAACTTTTAGAGGTTGATTGGTTAAAAAATTTGCCCAAAAAGGTTGGCGCGATTGCGAGTCTGGGACAGAGCGCTAATGGCGCACCCTTTTTATAGGATTTTCCCCATTGGCGCAGACAGTACATAGTGGACTAGCGCTAATGTAAAAAGGGCTATTTTTAAGGGCAAGGTGCAGGAGATGTCTTCAGGGCATATGAAGCTCATGTTCAGAGGTGAATGATGAAAGTAGTTTCAAGTCTTGTCACTTCTCACAAGTCCCGGAATGAGTCCTCCAAGATGCAGGAGAGGGGTAACAGGGACGGTGACAAACAGTGACAAATTACTATGTAACACCCATCAATTAGGTAGACTCCTAAGGTGACATCATGCCGTTGAGTCCTACTAAGCTCAACTATATAGAAATTGATTTTGCATCGGCTTCATCCTCCAATCTTGCTCCATCGAGCAGGCCTCTCAACACGTATGTACAATCCCCTTGGCTTGGAGATAGTGTTTCTTTAGATTTATTAAAGGAAATCTTTCCTTTTGATGAAGAAATTTTAGAGACTATGGATTTCAAGGAACCTCCTTGGTTCAATCATCACCATCGCTCCTTGTTTCTCCCAAGCCATGGGGCTATGACTGCCCGTCTAGAGAAGTTTGCTTCTTGTGTCCTCTCATAGCTGCTTCAGATGCCTATTCAACTTCATGAAGTTTTCTCTGAAGGAAATATGGGGAACATTATGCAAATGATGCCCATTGACATCTATATCAAACCAGGGATTGTTGAGAATATCCACATTGGAGTTACCTCTACTCCAGAGGAGATTGAACTTTATACCAATCTATTCAGAGAATTTCACAACATTTTCACTTGGTCATATGAAGAAATGCCCGGTATTGACCCTAGTATCATGGTACACGAGATCCCTACGTATGCTGGTGCCAAGCATGTTCGACAATGTTTACGCCCCGTGCACCCGAGAAAAGCCGTAGCTATTAAGGGAGAAGTTGAAAAACTTCTCAAGGTAGGGTTTATTTACCCTATCCCATTGACTGACTGGGTCTCTAATATTGTCCCTGTGACAAAAAAGCAGGGTACTATTATAGTTTGTGTTGATTACCATGACATCAATTGTGCGTGTCCAAAGGATAATTATCCTACGCCCTTTATTGACCAGCTCATCGACGATTGTGTTGGGAGTGAGATTTACTTGTTTATGGATGGCTTTTCTAGTTATAACCAGATTAACATTTCGCCTATCGATCAACACAAAATTGCCTTCATCTGCCTGTGGGGTACCTTCGCTTACAGGAAGCTTCCTTTCGGCCTTAAAAATGCCGGTGCTACCTTCCATTGAGCAATGTCCTACGCATTTCATGATATTCATCACATTTTTTAGCCATATTTGGATGACCTCCTGACTCATTCAGATAAACGATTTGACCATCCAAACCATCTCCACAAGATTTTTCTTCGTTGTCGACATTACCTTTTTTGTCTTAATCTGCATAAGTGTGTCTTCTGTGTCGAATCTGGTAGACTTCTTGGGTTTTTCATCTCTAAAGGGGGCATTCATTTAGATCCCCTCAAAGTCAAAGCTATATTGAATCTCCTTCCTCCTACCCCTTTGCAACAATTGCAGAGTTTGCAAGGAAAAGCTAATTTCTTACCTCATTTTATTCCTAACTACACTGAGATTGCTAAAGGGTATACGAGACTCCTCAAGCATGACACTCCCTTTATTTGGGATGCCACTACCCAAGAGTCCTTCAAGCAACTCAAGACACTTCTTGTTTCTGCTCCCTTATTGCATCCACCTGATTATCATCGTGACTACACTCTTTATCTCGCTACTGCCGACAACACTATTGGCATGGTTTTGGTTCAAGACGACGACGATGATTCTGAGCACGTTATTTATTATCTTAGTTTCAGCCTCCTTGACACTAAAACTCAATATGATTATGTTGAGAAGCTCGCCTTGGCAGCTGTTCACGCTGTCCAACGCTTCCTTCATTATATTTTGTTGCGCACAATGATAGTGATTTATGATTGCAACACGATGATGTACATCTTGTCACATTAATTGCTGGGGGGCAAATACTCGAAATGGATCGTTATCATTCAAGAGTTCGATTTGGAGTTTTCTACTGCCAAGTCCAAGAAATCCCTTGTCTTTGTTGAATTGATTTTCTCGTTACCATATGCTACTGCTCCCTCTCGGATAGAGGATCACATTCCAGATGATACACTTTTCTTGATCAACACCC
Source organism: Pinus taeda (assembly GCA_000404065.3). NCBI lineage: Eukaryota > Viridiplantae > Streptophyta > Pinopsida > Pinales > Pinaceae > Pinus > Pinus taeda. The sequence continues at coordinate 33,949 of APFE030562642.1, forward strand.
TCGGTCCCTGGTATGGTGACATTATCATCTACCTCCAGACATCTTCCTTCCATCCTAATTTTTCTAAGGATGCTCGATGACATATTCATCATCATTCTCAGCCTTATCGAATTGTTGGGGACACCTTGTACCGTGTCGGTGTTGATTCAGTTCTCCGTCGTTGTTTAACATTTGAGGAAGCTAAATGAGTCTTGAATGACTGCTACTCTAGGGCCTGTGGCAGTCACATGTCTCGTTATGCTACTACCCAAAATATCCTCCGTGTTGGTTATTTTTGGCCCTCTATTTTCAAGGATTGCATTCTCGATGTCCATTCCTATCATGCATGCCAAATTTACTAACAAAGATGCATGTGCCCCTGTCCCCATTGCATCTTGTCATTACCATTGGCCCTTTTGCTAAATGGGGCATTGATTTTATGACCTGTAACCCTCACTCCACCAGGGGGCATGGGTATATTATCGTTGCCATCGATTATTTTACAAAATGGGCTGAAGCGATGCCTACATTGTCCGACAACGGTAAGACAACTGCCCAGTTCTTATTCAATCATGTGATTACTCGATTCGGAGTTCCTCAGGCCATTGTCACCAATCATGGTTCTCATTTCTATGGTCATATGATGACTGAGTTAACGACCCAGTTAGGCTTGCATCATGATAGATCAACACCTTATTACCCTCAGGCCAATGGCCAAGTCGAAGCTGTCAACAAGGTGTTGGTTACGATGCTTTAACATACCATTGGAATGCACAAGTCTAGTTGGCATTTGATTTTGTTTTCCACCTTATGGGCCTACCGTACCTCAGTGAAGGATGCCATTAGATTCACACTGTTTCAACTCGTTTATGGTCTGGAAACTACCCTTCCGAATGAATGCAATATACCTTCTCTCAACATAACTGTCGAATTGCTCCTGAATACTACTCTTGTAGAAGAATGCCTTCTTTACCTAGAGTGGCTAGATGAGACCCATCGACTTGCCTCTTTAGTCATCGAAGCACAAAATAAGAGAGTGAAAACTCACTTCGATCAAACTATTACTCGTTCTTTTATTGAGGGAGATTTAGTCCTGTTGTAAGATCAAGCGAATGATACACCGGGGGTAGGAAAATTCAAACCGATGTGGCATGGGCCTTAAATTGTGAAATTCATTTTGCAAAAAGGGGCCTATGAGCTAATTGACTATGAAGGAAATCCTCTCAATAAGCCCCGAAATGGGCTTTATCTGAAAAAATATTATGCATGAATTTTCGTGCATCTGTTGTGTACATACGCATGTTTTTAGTGTGTGCATGTGTGGCTTGGTGTGTAGGCATTATTGCTGCTTATTGTGTCTTTTTACTTCTTGTGCAGATGTTTGGTGCACCTTATATTGGTTTCACTGATGGTGCCTATCGCAGTACACAGATTCTTTCCTCTACGGCATGGGTGATCTATGATCCTCACTGTGAGTTAGTAGACCTTAAAGGTGTTTGTCTAGGGTGTACCATGAACAATGTCATCGAATATAGCACTGCCATTGAATTATTGACTGAGGTCGTTAACCTCGATATTCATGCATTGATTGTGAATCTGGACTCTCAACTTGTTGTTCTTCAACTTAACAGGTGTTATTCCATCAGAAACCCTCAAATTTTAAGATTGTATTTTCCTGTTCACATATTGGAAAGAAATTTTGATTTTATCACGTATCAACACATTCCTAGGAGGTAAACACGTTAATTGATGCATTGGAAAATCATGTATTAGACAGACATTTACGCAATTTATAATCAAACAAACATTGTATGCAAGTACTCAAACACAATAATAAAACATAGATAGTTATATATATTGTGTGGCGCACTGAGGTGCTCAAAAAATAATGTGTATGTCAAAAAATAATATACATGTTTAGATACATTTGAGACATATGTCTCTCAAAATAGTGGAAAATGAAACCTAGGTGACTACTGTGGTGGGTTCTGCTCTCTGTAGTAGACCACCACCCGAACTACTCACTTGAGTAGTCCATGGACCTTGGGTGACACACCCGTAGTGTGGTGCTGATACTGTCACGGGATCTCCGCAAACCCTCTATAATCCGGGATCCCCTCAATCAAGACCTCTAGGCTTTGGGCTATCTCCTCCTCTGCATCACCACTTGGGGGTGGCAGGGCCAGCTCTCCGTTTTCCTCCCTCTGTGTCGTAGGAGCAAGACCCACCAGTCTCTCAAATCCGACGTCTGTAAAAATGAACATAATTATTAAGACAAATACATTTAAAATCCAAAAACAACATAAAATAAAAACTGAAATATAAAAAAGTATAGTGGTTAACCAAGCGTGTTACCTCTCTCATCCCACTGCTCTCCGGGTCGGAGTAGCATGTTTGGATCTCCTCTGAAGTTAGTACTTGCATAGGGCCAATCCTCAACAAATACCTACTACCGATGTAGCCACTCCATGTAGACAGGGCCCCATGATACTGGTTGGCCACCGCCGCCTCGTGGTATCACCAAGACCCACCTAGTGATCCTAGTCTGTCATGGTCCCAGCAACGAGACCTCCATATCCTGCAGCTGAAGTAATGAAACCTGCTCCAACATGAGTCGTACTAGGATGGAACCATATCCAAACTGCTTGGTCTCCCCTCGCTAGCACTTGGTCAACTATCTCTTCATGTTCAGAGACACTGCCTCGACCCAGTCATACATGGTCGGGTTAAGGTAATCTAAAGCCAACCTCAGTTGGGTTTTAGTCGCCTCGTGTTGTGCCTGAGAGCCTGATGCTCTCATGATAGTAAATAATAGTACGCGCAGTGACAAGTCCTCCACCATTGGGATCTGTAGCTTCCCACTGGTGGGTGACCTGCGTGCCCCCAGGCACACTCCTGCAATCAGCATATCAAGAGACTCTTCGAGGACATGCATACCGCCCATGCCAGGTCTCTCTCCTCGGTGAGATAAGCATGTAAGGAAATATAAGTCGTTCATGTTGAGCTCAACCTCCTGACCCTGAATGATAAATTTACCCTTTGTCGAGTTCCACGAGAGAATCAAGAACTCCAGCAAGTCCAGTTGCACTCGTAAAAGGGGTGTGAGGAAGAATTTCAATAATCCACAGTTCCGAAAAACTTGTATGCATTGTGGGTCCATTGTACCTCTTTCATCTTCAGTGTCGTGAGTGCGTTGTTGCCACACAAAGACCATTTTTGCACCCTACATATGCAAATGCTAATTGATTAGAATTGATTTGAGCCATTTTTATGGTCTAAAATGGTGTAAAAAATGAAAATTTTATGTTTACTGCACCATCTTAGCTATTTCTAAAACAGCTGTGAAGGCTCGCTTTCAAAATTCATTATTTTCCAGATCATCGTAGGGGTACACGTGTTTCTTGCGATGATGTCGATTTTGGCATGTGTTAAATTTTCTATCATTACAAACCCGCAGGGGACTTCTGCGACGACTGGGGCATGGTTTTGGAACGGAAAATCCTCTCAAATTCACCCAAAATGCATGAAATTAGAATGGAAAGCAATGAAAACACAATGAGGGTAAGATACTTACTTGGAGAAAGAATTGCATGGGATTGTTGACCACAGATGTAGAAATCGACCTCCTATTTGCACAGGTATATATTGTTTGAAAAATTACCAAGGTTGAAAATCAAAAAAATGTAAAAATGTTTTTTACCACAAGTCTTATATAAACTTTTTTTTTGGAATTTTAGGGTTTTTAACTATAGGTTGTGGGTTTTTGGTTTTTGCTTATGGTTTTAGGTTTTTTGACCTAGTTTTCTAACATCATAATGTGTATTTTTGTCGAATGGATCTTACGTTTGGTTTCCTGTGCAGGAACAAGTATGACAGATATGTGTTCTGGTCAATACATGCTTGGCATATATTGTAAAAGTTTCCCATGAGTCTTCTTTAAGATCTTTTCTGACTCATAAAATATGAAAAGATTGTCAAGTTTTTCCCTTTTTGATTCGTTAAAAGAAAATAAAAATAGTGGTCCGCTTTCAGCTCTTTTCTGACCATTTAAAAAGGAAACGATGGCTGGGATTTTGTCATTTCGAGCTCATTTTTGGTTATGAAACGTCATGTCTTAGATCAATTTTCTACTTTTCAGATCAGGAACACTAGTTACGAAAAGTACTCCTTGGTCGAAATGGTCAAGCAGTTCTCTCAAGTATTGTTTTCTACCTATTCGGGCTTGAGGGACACAAACTTATGAAAAGGGGCCCCCCTACAGTTTTCTTTTCCGTGTCTTTTTCAAACTCTCTAAACATGAAAAAGACTATGAGTTTTTCCTGTGTCAGACTCATTAAAACCCGACGACATTGGACTCGTTACCATTATGAGACTCGAGCTTCCCCTCCCCAGGGCTCATTAAAATTTTACTAGGTTGGATTTGTCCGAAGGAAGAACTTATACCACAAGCATATGCTATCCCCTTCAAGCTTATTTTTAAAAAATAATTGGAGTACTTGCTAGCAATGGTGGGGGAAAATTTGGAAATCTTCATTGTTTACTTACGACAGCTAGTCACTCTTGAACATTGACACTTTTTCTTCTCGTCGGGTTTACGACATCCTCACATCATCATTGGCCTTCTGGGGTTTGGGTTTGTAATTTTTCCTCATTCCATTTGATCCTTGTTGACTCTGTTAGACCTCTAATCCCTTGGTACCAAAATTCTGCCACCCTCCGAAGCCGTGTCACTGATTTGTTCAAGAGTTAATCTTTTTCTAGTTTGCACCCTTACCTCCTTCTTTAATTCTTAGTTTCATCCATCTTCATCTTGTTCCTTGTCTCCTGTCATTGATGAGGGAAACATTATGGCCCTCCTACGATAGATCGCTTCCTATCGACACCAACTCATTATCTAGGGAGTTGATCTAGGGATTCCTTTCAGTACCTTGGAGCTTGCATGCCTCAATGGCAAGTTCTTCGTTCTCGACGACAAACTTGCATCATTGGTCCTCGATCATGTGATTCCACGAGTGTTCGACTCCAGATCATTCTTCACACTTCATGGATTGTACTGGAAGTACCTTGAGAACCATTGACATTACTAGTGGTCTCTCTCATGCTTGTTAGCGGTTTACATGATTGGTCAGTAATCAAGAAATTTTCTAGTATGCTAGACTTCAGTACATCTATTCGCATATTAGAAATTGTACTATGATCAGTTGGGATTCAAGACCCCAGACTAATATTACATATGTTCAAGTTACGTGGATTGGTTCATGATTACATACATGACTCTTTGATTAGATGGCTACAACCATACCTGAGTCTTTTTGGATGGCTGCGACCATACCTCTATCTTTATAAATGGTCTTATCGAATGGGTGGCTACGTCCATATCACAGACCAAGTTTCATATGTCTTTTGGATGGTTGCACCCATGCATAGACTACATGTATTTCATTGTCAAAGATATCAGTTGTACTTGCACCTACAGGTCTTTAGCGATGGTGTTTCGGTTTAGTTATGATTTCGTAAAGCATTTCACCCCTCCCACTCTCTCGAGCTTCATGCTTTAGGGGGCATTTGTTACACAATAATTTTTCACTGGCCTCATATCCCCTGATCTCAGATAGAGTTAGTCTCTGAGTGACATCTCCGCTATGTCATACATCAAATAAATATGTCCATATCTACCCATTCATTCAAGAAGATTAAACAAGTGCTCTCTAATCCTAAAGATTGACCCTTTTACCCATGTTTATGCATCATCACAAATAAGCATCATTCTACTTGCGATGATTCTCTGTGATGAACTATAAGGTTGCATTGTCATTGCAGGGGCACATCTGTTTCCTGCGATGGTCGAATTTTAGGGCTCGGTGCAAGTCCTCAAGATCTTTATTGTGATGATGGCTCTGCGTACACTACTTCCTTGCGATGTCATCGCTGAGCCCTAGTGTTTGACTTTCCACGATCTAGATATGGTGAATTAGTTCAAATAGAATGCTTTTGGGTGATTCTAGAGCTGGTTGTTGAGTGAAGGTAGTTCACCTTTCCCCCTATGGGATGGTAGTTCCACCTTTTGAGAAACCTCCCTTGAGGATAAGCTCCCTCTCCCTCATTTCATGGACGATGCTCCTCCTATAAAAACACTCCCTATTACTATGATCAACTAGTTTTTGGATTTGAGCGAATTAGCTAGCTTTGGTGTGAGTTTGCAGTGTGAATTTATGATAGTTTAGCAATTGGTTGTGGATTGCCTTAGCTTTGTATTAGAGCTTGTGAGTGAGAGAGAGAATTATCATCCATTTGTGAGTCCCTTTTGAGAGTGAATGCTTGAAGGAACATATCGACTGGACCCATCGAGAAGGCTTGCAACGTCAAGGCTTGGTTGTAATCTTTGTTTTTGTTCATTTTAATACAATCAATGGTGATTTCCTATGTCTTGTGTAAAATACATTTGATAGCTTATGGTTCCTTGAATCTGTAGGTAAATAGATCATTGTTGTATTATGTTACGTGTTCTGTCGTTCTCTTGTGTTGTTTTAGGTAAAATTTCTCATTGAGGAGAAGGAAATGATAGCTGAAGCGGCACAACGAAAGCTCCATCGAACACTAGTTTGAGGTAGGCTCTTTCAACAATGACTATGTAAGGAAATTAGTTGTTGTTTTGTCTTGCTGTGACTAGACCCACTCTAGGGCTAGAGGGGTTGTCTTTCTCCGTAGAGGGAACATTTCTTACATCACAGGGATGTGTGTAGAAGCAAAGCGTCATAAGGTCCGTGACCATACAAGAGGGGTTGCGTTGCCGCGTAGGTTGGATGGAAAGTGACTGTTATGAAACCAGCTCACAAAAATCAATATTCACCATGTGATGTTTGACTTGGGACCAAATGGAGTGGGTAGTAGGCATTTAAGACAAGTTTTATAGGTAATATTTGGGAAAATCTACCGCCAAGGGAGCATTAATGGACCGGATTTTGGGGGAACAGTCAAATTCAAATTCAAAAGGCGTTATAAAATACAAAGGGTTACCCAGCAAACAACACTCGGTCATTTGCAAATTGAGCTGTTGAGTGCCTCAATTATTCCGAACCGAGATCTGTTTGTCCTATGTAGAGCATGGTTTGAGCCACTTAGTGAGTGGTTGATAAATTTTGGGATGAACAAGACGGAAGCATCTGAGGAAGCCAAGGAAACAATAGATATGACTGCTGAAGAAGCCGCGCAGGCCATGACTATAGAAGATGCCCCTGAGAGTGCCAGGATTGTGGTAGAAATCCCTAAATCACCGTGCACACCAAGACCGAAGAAAGACAAACAACTAATGATTCTTGTGTGTATGTCTCCTCGAAACCCACTGCGACCCAAATTAAAAATGGAGGAAAAATGGAAAGCAGTTAACCTAGAAACTAATAAGGAGGAAGAAGACCTTGAGGATCTCATAACTAAAGAAGATGAGGATGAGGGCATGGAGGAAGAAACCTAGGCTGCGCAACTTCCAACAAAGTTGCTCGCATATTTCCCCCCACAGAAAGGCAAGGCAAAGGTGCCTAAGGACTTCGATGAGAGCCGGAGCTCTCTACAGACTCCGCTTCTACTGGACAAAATCATTTTTTAAGGCATGCACCTAGGATGGGTGCCGAATTTGAAGTTCGAAGATTGGGATCTCACTGACCATGAGAAATTCCCTCACTTGGAGACTGTGCAACTCATGAAGCCAAAGCAGAACACCAAGGCGGGAGTTATAGAATAGGAGCCACACAAGTGGTTATGAGGAGTCGAAAAGGCAGGGTTGTTGAACCTGCTCTGGGTGCTGCATGACCATCGTGCCCCAGTGACTATCTTGAGTGAGAAAAAAATCAACATGGAGTACTTTAGCTTGGAACATGATGAAGTCATGTCCCAGAATAGGTAGATGGTGCAGGTAGTGGAAGAAGCTTGCTAGATGTTCCTTGAGCTGACCATCCTAAAAGAAGCATCGGTAGATATGCGCATCTCGAGAGTTGAAGTAGGGTGCGCGAGGTGAGAAAAGAAATGGCTAAGGTTTAGATGGAGCTAAACCTTCAGATAGCAGAGCTACGGAAAGCCTTCAACTCCTCCAGAGGTAAGGCAACAGTGCACCAACATCATTACATCAGGCCTCAAGGAGATCAGCAGTGCAGTAAGGGACTGCACCAGAATGTTGGAAGAATCATCCGATGTCCTCACAAATCGGTAGGAGGACCCAAACATACAATGCTTGGAAACAGAGGTGTGTGAGCTACATCAATAGTATGACAATGTCAAAGGGACTACAGAAATGGTGGCCCTCACTCAAAGGCTCACACGAATGCAATAGGCCAAAGCACTGAAAGAGCAAGTGGATGCAGCACGACACAAAGAAGGATTTTTCAAGGTGTGTGTTTAGCCTTGGATCGATGAGGCCTTCGTAATCACAAAAACAATTGAAGGCAAGCTTGTGCAGATGTAGGGGATGCACGAATAGATGCAAGGGAACAGTTCTGACACCACAGTTTCAAAACGAGTACAGGAGATTAAGTAGGTAGCCACTTAGTGCGTTGATGACCTTATAGCTGTTCGAGCAGAGTTGGGAGGTCTCTGCTTGAAGATCTCCACACTAACAGTGTGACTCTAGGGCGAGTCACAATGTTTTTTGTTGAGGGCCTGTTGGGCATGGGATGCCCCCAAGGTAATTTTTAGGGCTTAAAGCCCAAGTTTTGACTAAGTCCGTTGTAATGACTCGATAATTTGAGGGAGTGGAGTGCAAAGTTGTAATAGAGTCAGAGGGTTGTCTGCTTTCACTTTTGTAGTGTAATTTTGGTTTAGGAGATCTACCCATGGTCCACGGACCATGGGATTGTGAAAATAGAGCAATGCTCTAAGTGTAAACAGACATCTACCTAAGAAATTGAGGAAGCATTGAGTCGAAGTGTGGAATTGTATCTTTGAGTCATAGAATAGGAGAAGGCTTTGCAGCTAAGTGCATAGAGGCCTAGTAGTCCACAGTTGAGTGCACGAACCCCTACGCTGAGTGCGCAGGGAAATTTGAGTCTGTAACATGGTAGGCATTAATAAAGAGAAGTTTTACCATATTTCTATGTATCTTTTCCTGGTTTATGTATTATTGGGTATGAATTTCCAGTTTACTATTTATTACTGCACGAACTTATATAAATGTGTTGAGTAAGTGAATATAATACAGGGTATTTGCTTAGGATAAGATAACTAATTGTTATAAGAAGCTAAGTAAGATCCACGGTGTGACCTGAGGAAATAGTGTAGATTGCTACTCAAGCAGTGCGAAAGCCCCACAACTACTCGTTAGGGCTGCGTGAAGGTGAATATAATAGGGCGCGAAGGACTCACAAGTCAAGGAAGTGCGCAAAATAACCAGCGCGAATGTATTCATAGTTGGACCAAATCAACCCCTCAGACATCTCCAGGGTGTGGAAACCTGGTTCCAACACCCCCCATACTACTTTGAGTGAGACCTCAGTCCGTGCTCCACAAACTATTGCCGAAAGGGCCAGTAGTATAGGGATTTCTTTGTCTAATTAACTCCAAACCTAGGTTAGGCCCCTACAAGCCAAAAATTCCTTAAATATAGGGAGTCTTGGCTCCCAAACTCAAGATGAATTGGTTCTTAACTGTCACTGACTCAACTGCCCATGATCTCCATGACTCTGTTGCTTGCAACTCCGAGCTAGTGTGATTTAATTGAGGGATATTCGAATGAGTGAGGATTTAATGAGGAAGATCTATCTCCTATAATCTCTCCTTATTTTCTCATTCGAGTTCCTGCACCTTAATTAGCCAAAAATTCCATGATTTTGTCCCAAAACCTGTAATCAATGCACATTAGACCACTAGTCATAACATCTTACTTTTACTCATCTCATTAAGAAAAATATAATTAAAACATGTAAGGAATTATGAGAAGAATTTATTTTAGTAAGCTTGGAGGTGCATTAAGATCCATATAGTTACCCAATGATGAGGCTCATCAGATGCCTTGGCTCTTATTGACTCCTCTACAAACTAATTTTCTCTTAAAAACAATAAAACATACTTCTTGCTCGAACTGATCATTTTCTTGGCTTGGTTGGAACTTATGTTGGCTTATGGGGGCCTGACCCAGGTTCAGAGTTATTTAGCCAAACAAATCCCTACACTACTGGCCCTTTCGGCATCAGCTTGCGGAGTGTGGACTGAAGTCTCACCTGAAGCAGTATGGGGGGATGCTGGAACCAAGTTTCCGCACCCTTGAGATGTCTGAGATGTTGATTTAGTCCAACTAGATCTATCTTCGCATAGGTCATTTCGTGCACTGTTCCAAACTTCAATATCTTTGTGATCTATTATAATTGTCTTTCGTGTAGCCCTAACTAGGGGTTGAGATGCTTTCACGCTTCTAGGGCAACAAACTGCACTATTTCCCCAAACTACACCGCATATCTTACTTATCTTCTTACCAAATCTTAGCTAACTTCGCGTAAATAGATACTGTATTTTTCATTCATTTAATCAATACAAGTATACACATTCGCGCATCATATAAGTATTAGAAGTGAATTTCATACCCAAGATAACATATGCATAAAATAGGAAATAAATACACATAAATGATAGGAAACTTCTCTTTATTATTACTTCCAACTGTTATAGACTCGACTCACCCTGCGCACTCAGCTGCAGGGGTCCGTGCACGCTGCGGACTACTAGACCTCTGTGCACTTAGCTATAGAGCCTTCTCCTACTCTACAACCTAAAACTAGACTTTTCTCCCCAAATCTATCTTGCACACATCATATGTTCATCTTATCTTATCCATTCTTTTTCTAACTACTTAGAGCCTCGTTGTATTTATACAATCTCATGGTCCGCAGACCATGGGTATATCTCTGTTGCTGACATTACAATAACAAAACTCAATCCCATGGTCCGTAGACCATGGGTATATCTCTGTTGCTGACATTACAATAACAAAACTAAGGGCAGACAACCCTATGACTCTTTTACAAGCTACGTGCTCTGCGCCCACAAAATACGGAGTCTTTACATTGGAATTACAATATTTGATCAAAATCTAGGCTCTAAGCCCCAAAACTTCCCTTAGGGGATCCCGTGCCCAACAGGCCCCCAACACAAACATCGTGACACATCCTCAAGTCCCTTTGTTGGTGCAGAGATGTTTGCACAAAGACCTCCCAACTCTGACTAGATCGCTGCAAGTTCGACAACACACTGAGCAGCTGCCTACTATACTTCCTCAACGTGTTGTTTAGTGAACATTGTGGCTTAACTGCTACCCTGGATCCTTTCCTGCATTGCTTGCAACTGTGTCAAATTTGATTCAATGGAGGTTGTAATGGTGTACACTTCATCAATCCATGGCTGTAAGCGAGCCTTCAAAATTGCTTCCTTATGTCGAGCAACATCCACCTGCTCCTTGAGAGCTTTAGCCTGCTGCATCCTGGCAAGCCTCTATGTAAGGGAAACCGTCGGCGCGATCCTTTTTACTTCATCATATCCCTGCTACAGCTTGCGCACCTCTGTCTCTAGCTGATCTATGTTTGGGTCCACCTGTAGGGTGGAGAGAACCTTGAACGACTGCTCGAATAGCTTTGTGCAATCTATCACTGCACTATTAACCTCTGCTATTGTTGTTGTAATCACGATGGTGCATTGTTCCTTAACCTCCGACGGAGTTGAAGGTTGTGCCTTGAATTGTAATTCTGCTATCTGAAGGATCAGCTCCAACTGAACCCTGGCCATCTCTTCCTTTGCCTTGTGCACCCCTACTACTAATTTTCAAACACGTGACTCCATTGGTTCTTCTGCTTGGATGGCTAACTCTGGGATGATCTGACAGGCTTCCTCCACCACTTGCATGATCATTCTGTTCTACGCCACTACCTCATCGCACTGCATGCTCAACTACTCCATGTTGATGAACTGTTTGCTCATTACCTGGAGTGCATGACCCTCCCTGGCACGTATTTCTGCAGTAACTCCATCCTACAAAATATAGAGTGTCTCCTGAGGGAGAATAGCTATGTTTAATCCGATTCCCTTCAACCCACTGACCATAGGCCTGTTGACCTCATTTTTTGTAAGTGCTCCATCTAGCAGCACTATGGTGTTGGTCATCTGGGCACGCAACATTTCCTCAGCCGTGGATGTGCCTACTGCGAGGTTGGTTGACATAGTGCCAGCCTATGGAGTGCGCACCTGCAACTCCTGTATTTGTGCCCGTATAGCCCCCAACACCATCTGGTTTTCCTCCTCGAATTGCTAGAGGGCCTCCACAGTGACAACCCTAACCATCTCACCAATGTCATGTAAATCCCCCTCATTGAGGGTGATCAGGTCAAGCGAAGTCTTTGAAGCCTTTGACTTCTTTCACAGCCCTACCTACTCTCTTGGGCGCGAACGTTCTAGCTAGTTGGACGCTGTCTGCGGGTCCGTGCCACCTTGCTCTATATCGATCTCCAGCTCAGGCGAAGGAAACTTCTGTCCTTTACATTCTTCTTCTGCTGCCTTTTGCTACTCTTCTGCCAACTTCGCAACGTCGCCCACCTTAGGTCTTAGCTGCTGCTGCTTCATTTTTGCACTTTTATGCAAACTGTGCCATCCACATTTTCACCTATTTCTTTTTCTGCTACATAGTGGACTTCTCTACTTCCATCGTAGAGCTGGCTAGGGTGCGCCACTTTGATGGCCACGACTCAAGGACCCCAAAGATGACATAATCTGTCGCCAGATAGGGTATCTCATGCCATGTCTTCCTAGGGTCTTTCCACACCCTGATGTAGACATGGTGAAAATCTGCCTTGAACTCTGCAAAGCTTTGTAGATTATTGTAGACCATGGGCGATAATGCAACTTGTGATTAATCCCCATTCTGATGTTCATCTCCATGAGCACCCATAATATTTTGTTGTCCCTTTTCCTTTGTGAATCCTTGGTTTCCCACAATGAAGTGTACTTTGCTGCCTCCGAAAGGTCCTGCATGATTGCCGAGAACTAGCTATCTTCGGGAAATTCCCATGCCACTAGTACTATGGACAACCAAAGTTGCGCATATTGAAAACATTTTTCGCGATGCTCTGCCTCATGGTCGTTCTCAAGGAACTCTCCGCATAAATAGTTTGCATAGTTGAACTGGACCCCTTCTACACATTGTGTTGCTAGTGCAACCACAGACGCGGGCACCTCCTCTACGCGACAGTTCCGTATAACCTTCCCTGCCAATATCTACGTCATGACTTTAACCATAGGGTTGTTGATGATGTAAATGGCATACCCTCTCTTCTTCTTCTCCATCTTAAACTTCTTCTTCATGGCCTCCGTGATGGCCAAATCATCACTCTTTCCCTCTGAGATGTTTGCTAGATCCTCCGCTTTGCAAGGGATCCAGGTAATTCTGTGAATCAAATGGTCCGTGATGGGGATGGGCTCCTCTAGCCACAAGCACCCATCATGTACCAGGCACAGAATTTTCCTAATGACAAAAATGGTCACTAGGGCACGATGGTAATGTGGCACCCAAAGTAGGTTTAGAAACCCTTCTTACTCAACTCCTCTCAGCCATTTGCATGGCTCCAATTCTATGATTCTAGTTGGTGCATCTTTCTTCTGGTGCATGAGCTACGTGGTCACAAGATGCGGGAACTTCTCATGGTCTGTGAGATCCCAATCCTCAAACTTCAGCACGGGCACTCATCCCAAGTGTGTTCCTTAAAAAATAATGTCATCAGGAAGTAGCAGAGTCTACAGAGAGCTCTTTCTCTCATCTATATCTTTGGGCACCTTTGCTTTGCCCTTCCGCGGAGGAACATATGCAGGCAGCCTAGTAAGAGGTTTTGCACCCTGGGTTTTAATGTCCATTTCTACATCCTCCTCCTCTACTAGGATTTCTTCAAATTCTTCCTCCTCATTGGCCTCCAAACTGATAGCCTTTCCCTTTTCTTCCATGGGAAGCTTAGTCCTTAATGGATTCCTAGGGGATACACGCACCAGTACCATGGCCTGCTTTTCTTTCTTGGGTCTCGGCGTGCGTGGTGATTTAGGGATTTCTGTGACTATCCTGACACTTTCTGGGGCTTCCACTTCCATAATGGCCTGCATGGCTTCCTCAGTGGTCATTACTCCGATATCCATGGCTTATTCAGGTGTTGCCATAGTGCGATTCCACAATTCTTTCAATGTCTTGGGTAATTGCTCAAGCAATGAATTTGCCTTCAGAAGATCAAACAAGTTTGGGTTCATGAATGTCTCGGAACACAACAAATCAGTTCTCAAACTGCCAAGTGTTGTTTGTTGGACAACCCTTTGTGATTTATAGTGCCTTTTGAATTTGAATTCAACCGCTCCCCCCACATTCGGTCCATTAATGCTCGATTGGTGGAAAATTTTCAAGAATCTAGCCCGTAAAGTTCACCCAAAATGCCTACTGCCCACTCCATTTGGTCTCAAATGAAGCATCCCATCATGAATAGTGACTGTAACAGTCACTTTGCATCCGACCCGTGCGACAGCACATCCATCTTTGCGCTATCGCAGACCCTGTGACACTTTGCTACTACACGCTGTCCTGACATCGCACAGTGCCCGAGTAAAGTAGTTTATAGTCTTGCACCTCCTTTCAGCTACCTAGAGCACTAAGACTGTGCTTCTATTGGCTAGTCAGATGGTTGAGCCCCCTGTGTATGGCTTCAAATGACTGCCAATGAATTTTCCTGGGAAGAGTTCTCCATTTAACTTTACCAACTGCACCATGCCACCATATGTGATCTCCTTAATAACATATGGTCCTAGTCAATGCATTCTGAGCTTCCCTAAGAATTTATCAAACTTACTATCATACAACAAAACCAGATCATTACTTTTAAAGGTGCACAACTTAATATGTCGAACGTGCTAGGCCTTTTCATGCTGCTTTTGTTCTTATTGGTGAAAGTCAACCAAAAGTCATTCTTCTTCAAGTTGCTCCAACTACACAAGCCTCTCCTCCAAGGCTCCATGATCTGTCATACTTGTGAGCGCTACTATGTGAAGACTAGGCATGATGTATTCCATAGGAATTACAACTTCTACTCCATAGACAAGCCCAAAATGTGTCTATCCCGACAGTTTCTTGCATGTCGTCCTATAAGCCCATAATAATGTAGGTACGCTCAGGTCCTAATCACTTCGCTGAGCATTGCATACCTTGTTCAGCGTGTTCCATACCTTGGTGAATGCTTTTGCGCATAAAATATTCTACACGATTTCTCTTCCTACATAATGTCTTCCCAACATTAAGAGCCATCTGCAAGCTCCCCCCCCGAAACACATGCTCATTGACCATGTATTTCAGCGCGGAGTACATGTACATCTGCACAAGTTGGGCCGCTTTTCCATAGGTTTGCATCCTCCTGGCCAGATGCGTGCATGGATCATCCCATTCATTGTACTTGTCTATCAAGTGCACCATAGGCTTCCCAAATTGTCTGCACATCATTCTCCTACATTCGCGCTAGTAGTCAAAGCTCCCTTTGTACGTACCCCACCATCTCACAGACGTAGCGGTAGTAGCCAGTCCAAGGCCTGTAAGAATTTCTTTTCCAGCACCTCCATTTCAAATTTATTCAAGAAGGTATCTACCTCTCTTAGACCATCATAAGTAGAAAGATCTCTTACTTCTGTCATACATAGCGTAGTGACCTTGTCATCATATTACAATTCAGCATAGTTACTTAGTGTAACTAATTTTGCCATTGCTCTATCTCCTCATCAAAATCCGAAGTATAGGAGCTCTCGCGCTCCCATGAAATCTGCCCATCCACAATGGGATTTACCCAGTCTTTCTCTCATATTGTTATCTTGTGGATGTAGTCCAAATCATCATCACTTTCATAGTCATGCACCGGCTCCATATAGTGTGATCCTTTAGCAGGGTCCAGGGGTATAATTGCACTTAGTGATTTCTTCTCAAAAATCATCTTGCACTTCTTCAGATTAATTACCCCTTTCATGTTAGTGGCCCAATCAATTCTCAAGAGCACGAGATAGGGATTTTTATCATCAACAATCTCTATCACTTCAAAGTCTACCAGTGCACTCACTCCCTCAATATCCACTGTTATTCCCTGCAATCGCCCCATGGGTATTATTTTTTGTTGGTCCACCACTCTTAGCTGAATTAGAGAGCACTGCAGTGCAGGTCTCCCCATTCTCTCCCATGTCTATTTTGGCAGAACATTCACATCCGATCCTAAATCCAAGATGACTTGATTCATCTCATATTCTCTAATCTGCGTGGTAAGTCTCATTTCTCTTCCCATCCTTGTTTTATGTTTTCCGATCTTCCTAACTACACGTGGTTCTCCTGGCATGGTCCTAACGCATCTGTTAATGAGTTCCTGTAATCCTTTTATAGCCTTATTGTCACGTAGTAACTTCATACATCTTTCCAAGAATGTTGTGAGCATAGATGGGTCCATCTTTGGCTTCTTTCTATCTTTGCTTCCTAAAGTGGAGGCATCAGTGAAGCTCTTCTTAGTCTCCATGAAGGTTTCCCGAGTGCACTCCAAATCAAACTCCGCTTCTTTCGCCAGAGCTCTGCGAACCCAAGTACTATCTTATGGTTGTTTTCCTTTGTCATCTCCCATCTTGATTCCACTTCGGAGCACAACGTTCATGTTAAAATCTTCCTTGCATGGCTCAGACCTCATCATCTGTAGGTTTTAAGTTGGGGGAGGCGGTAGTGCTCCTTTGTCACATATCCTAGCTATGAGCGTAGGACAATCTTCTGTCTCATGATCAAACAAGGTGCAATACAAACACGACAGGCACGTTGGATTTGTGAAATTGTGGGCATAATGTTTTTTCCCTCTACAATTGTAGCATATCAACTGTTTGTGACCTTTTACAGGTCCTCCTCCACCTCGGCCTTGTC
Source organism: Pinus taeda (assembly GCA_000404065.3). Classification (NCBI taxonomy): domain Eukaryota; kingdom Viridiplantae; phylum Streptophyta; class Pinopsida; order Pinales; family Pinaceae; genus Pinus; species Pinus taeda. The sequence continues at coordinate 50,855 of APFE030562642.1, forward strand.
CACGCCCTTGAAATCCTATTCATGCCATTCCTACATTCTGGTCAAGGGGCTGTGTTTTGGCCTGAACTCTGTAGGTGAGATTTCTATCCATCATCAACTCATAGCTTCTACAAGTGCACTCATCATGTTCTATTGACTTTAAAAAGTTGCAGAACAACTGTTGCAAATTTTGCGTATACTTCTGTAACAAATGACAATTGTCAGTAGCATGTTTTCCTATTATTTGACAAATCGCGCATCACAAAGTAGGCGGTGTGCTAGGTTCTACTTGCACTTTCGGCCTTAAAGGCATCGGTCCTCCTCTTGCAAGGTAATTTGTAAAAATCGGGCAATGGTCCTTGTCATGACCATGACCCTTGCATTTTACACACCATACCTCTTTGTGCACTTCTGATTGAGTTGTCTTGTCCCGTTTTAGACTCTGCATCTCAAGGCATAAATTCTTTGGCTGCGCATGGATCTGTTGAACTCCTAAGTTAGGATCCTACATTGGGGTCTCATGTAGCCTCATAGCAATCTCTAAGGCCTCTGCCTGAGTCACTATCTTCTGCTGCGATAGCGCACTCCTTAATTGTGGCATTAGTGAAGCTACAAACCACTCACGATATTGTTTATCTGTCAGATTCATATTAGCTTCGTGAATCGTACATTTTAACCTCTAATCTAGCTCCTGAGGAGTCTCACTAGGTAGCATCATGATCCCTTTGAATCTAATGATTGACTGTGCTTCAGACTTCAGCCTGCAAAATTCTCTATTTAGTGCTACTTGGATATCCATGATTCTCGTATTTAGATTATCATTGGAGTGCTTAATATACCAGGTCAGCATGCGGTCCTGTAAGGCGCTAACCAATGTCACTCTCTTTATATTATCATCTGTAACTCCTTATGCTTCCCATACAGCCCTTACCACGAACCATAATTCATTCGGATCCTCATTTCCCAAACCTTTGAACACATGCAACTTCAATGTGTTTGCGATATTGAATCGCGGTGGTGGTGGAGGTGGTACAGGTGAAGATGGAGGTGATGGTGGTGAAGCTGGTGGCGATGTGGGTGGAGGTGGTATTCAAAAATTCTTTGCCTTATCAGGTGGATGTTGCTTTGCAGTGAGACCTTCACGAGCTCTTCCTCGTCCCTTCGCGGAGGTGAAATCAAGGGGCTATTTTCTGGTCCCTTATTTCCTTCATTCCTATAATCTTTTCCACTTTGCGTAGACCTAAACATCAAGGTAACTACATAACCCTCTTTTTGCACAACAGTATTTTAATCCAAGAATTCAAACACTTTACATACTTACCTTGCTGTCCTTTGAGAAAGCGTCACTCTGCCTTGTTATATCTGATTGAGGTGTCGACCATGAACTCAGTAATGAATCCTCCTATAATATGATCGAGTCAGTGATCAACAACATGGGTAACATTATCCTTTGATGTTTCCAATCTTCGCACTAACTCTGGGGTCCACACAATAGGAGCGTCAAGTTTCCACCTTCCTTGGCTATCTTCTAGCTTCGCGATTCACTTGTATAGATGAGTAGGGAAGGAGGTGAAAAAGATTTCGTGGATCTCCATGTACAGGTAGCAGTCTCACCACTCTTCTTTTGATAGTCGTGGGTTCTTGTTCTCCTGTGCTGCAAAATCGTGAATTCTTTTGTCCAACCAACCTTCAATTTCCTTTTTAGTTGGATTCCAATGATATGACATTAGACATCTCTATGCAGATTCTGGTCTCAGAAACGGAACCATTTGTTGGCTTTTGGGGGCCTAACCCAAGTTTAGAGTTATTTAGCCAAACAAATCCCTACACTACTAGCCCTTTCGACATCAGCTCGGGGAGTGCGGACTGAAGTCTCACCCGAAGCAGTATGGGGGAATGCTAGAACCAAGTTTTCGCACCCTTGAGATGTCTGACATGTCGATTTAGTCCAACTAGATCTGTCTTCGTGCAGATTGTTTCACGCACTATTCCAACCTTCAATACATTCGTGATCTGTTATAATCATCTTTCGCATAGCCCTAACCAGGGGCTAAGATGCTTTGGCATTGATAGGGCAGTGAACTGCACTATTTCTCCAAACTATACTTCATATGTTACTTATCTTCTTAACAGATCTTAGTTAACTTCGCATAAACAGATATTTTATCTTGCATTCACTTAATCAATACAATGCGTCATATAATTATTAGAAGTTAATTTCATACCCAAGATAATAGATGCATAAAACAGGAAATAAATACACAAAAATGATAGGAAACTTCTCTTTATTAATACTTCCAACTGTTATAGACTCGACTCGCCATGCATAGTCAGCTGCAGGGGTCTACAGACTCAGCTGTGGACTACTAGGCCTCTACGCACTTAGCTGCAGAGCCTTCTCCTACTCTATGACGCAAAACTAGACTTTTCTCCCCAGATCTATCCCGCACACATCATATGTTCATCATATCTTATCCATTCTTTTTTTAACTACTTAGAGCCTCACTCTATTTATACAATCCCATGGTCTGCGGACCATGGGTAGATCTCTACTACCAACATTACAATAACAAAACTAAGGGTGGACAACCCTATGACTCTTTTGCAAACTACGCGCTCCGTACCCACAAAATGAGGAGTCTTTACATTGGAATTATAATCTTTGATCAAAATATGGGCTCTAAGGCCCAAAACTTCCCTTGGGGGATCCCGTGCCCAATAACTTACTAGTGAAATTTTCGACTTTCCTTTGTGCACGTTGATGATGAATAATTTTCCATCCTTAATGAGCTGGTATTGTTAGCTCTCCTCATGAATATTGCATCACACATTGTTATACAGGAATAGTGTCCACACAGATGTTGCTATTCCCACTAAGATGGGTGGCTATCTTAGAAACAAACAATCAAAGTCTGCTAGTGATTCCTTTTATGAAAATAGATGAGAGGAGAACCAAGAGGGCCAACCTAAGTCTTGCGCTCGATTCCCTCTCCTTCTTGATAGAGTTTTGTCGCTCGCTCTTTGTCTGCTCAGCTTCAAAAGGACCTGTAGAATCACAACAACATACTACTATGCAAGAAGCAAGGATCTAAATTCATAAATAATGTAGGATCAGATGTACATTAACCATATACAAGCATATATAAAAAAGTACACCAGAATATGGAAGGAAACAAGAATAGCTTTATTCAGATAAAAAGTAGCAAGAGGATTACAACCATGAGTAGCTCTGACCTAGCATCATCCTCCAGCTAAGAAGCCCTTCTTCACCTCAAGCAAAGAAAAATCACCCAACACTGTGAATGTAGACCAGAATACCAACAACACTTCTCTATAAGTTACAAAATTCTAGCCTCTGGATCTCTGTGATGAGGGATCCATATATATATGATTACAGAGAGGTGAGTCATCTTTTGGGATCTTGATTAGTGTCTTCTCTCTGATAGTTCCTGCTTCCACTTAGATAATGAATATATCTTACTCATCCCTGATCAAAAATGGAGTGGCAAGTGTCAGAGGGAAAGCTTTTAGAAGATTCCAGGATCTTCCACCTCGCATTTTGGTCCCTACCATTTGTCCATTCCCAACCATCGCACCCTATAGAGGAGCCAAACAGTATGCATCGCACCCTCTGCATGGAGCTTTCAGTATGGTCTAGTTTTGACCATTTATGAGCAGTTTGCAGTGGAGAACTTCTGGGAGATGATGTAATTAGTTGACCGTGTTCCTTTAGGCAGTGAAGCAACACTTTTAGGGACTTAAGAGCCCTCAGTTTATGGACATTTTTGATTGGGGTTGAAGTGCCCAAAAATGTCTATAACAGATGGGTCAAGATATTAAGGCTTGAAGAGAAGTATCTTTGTGTGATTTCGATATATTATATGTGGCACATGTCTTGATCTGTAAATCTAATGATCTAGGTATAACTGATGTTTGAATAGTTGAAAAGGGTAAATTATCTTTTACAGATTTGTGTGCAGGTTCAGTATAGAAAAGGTGTGTATACATGTTGTTTCGGTAACTAAAAATAGCGTATACGTACGTTTGCCTTAATATAGCAGCGTATGCATGCAAGTTCTTCATATTGATGTACCGTATGTCTCATAAAATATGTTTTAGCTACTTTTGTTTATTGTTGTAGTGTTCTGGGTTCAGGATTGGTTTCTGGTTACTAGTATTGTATTCTGGTTACAGCATTCAGAGAAGTGATTGTTTGATTTAGTTTTTGGTTGGTGCAAAGGAGATTGGTGAATGTAGAAATATTTAATGTTTGATTAATGGATCGTGTCTGAAAATTTATGAAACGTGGTCCTGGGAAGAAAAGAAAAGGTTGTAGCCTGCTCTAGGTCAGCACCTACGTACTAGTACATCAGCTAGTACGAGAGCTAAGGGGGTTGTAGCTCCCTTCCAGGAGAAGCTGGAGAATGAGAGAAGGTTGTAGCCTTCTCTAGGTAGAAGCGTGCATACTAGTATAAGACTACACCAGTACAAAAATATTGGAAAAAGAAGTTTCCTATTAAAAGAAGATAAAGACGAATTGTAGCAGGTGGTTTTCAACCACATTGGGTTTCCACCTTATATCTTGTGTTCATGTGTGTGATTGCTTGTACTGTTTACTACACTTGATTACCGTTTTATGGTTCTGATACACAGATTAAGATCAACTGACTAGATTATAGGTTTACAAGGTGTACACTGGTTGCTCTAAACATAGTTGCATATATACGCAAGTTTCATTAACTGGAGTAGCATATATAAATATGTTCATGGAACTGAAATATTATTAAATAGATAATACTGATTCACCCCCCCCATCTCAGTATTATTTCCAATAGAGTCTGTAACCATTGGTAGAATCAATAGAGAGAAGTTTTGCTATAATTCTATGTATCTTTTTTTGGTTTAGTGCATGATTGGATATAATTTGCAAGTATATTATCTATTTGTTGTGCGAACTTCTATCAATGTTTTATATTGTTAAGTATAACTTAAGAAATTTAAGTAGGTGAAGGTTCTTAATTAATACTTGAAGATAAATAAGATCTTGGGTAATAGTGCAAAGCGTGGCACAACCCCTAGTTAGGGCTACGCGAAGGCAGTGTATGAGGCCACAAGGAATGAAAGGTGTGCGAAGCCACCAGCGCATAGGAACAAACAAAGGACCAGTCAAACCTCTCAGACATCTCAAGGGTGCAGAAACCTGGTTCTAGCACCCTCCCATACTACTTCAAGTGTGGCCTCAGTCCATGCTCCATGGAATGTTGCCGAAAGGGCCGATAATACAAGGATTTGTTTGGCTAATTAACTCCAAACCTGGGTCAGGCCCCAACAAGCCAACAACAATGGAATGCCATGGTCATGTAGCATATCTCTCATATTTCTCAGAATGCTTTGGTTCTTTCTCCCAGCTACCCCATTCTGCTATGGGTTGTGGGGAGCTATTAGTTCTCTTAGAATTCCTTCTTTGGAACAAAATTACTTGAAGTCATTCGAAACATACTCACCTCCATTTTCAGTCTTGAGAGCCTTGACCTTCTTGTCAGTCTCTTTTTCAACTATTTCCTAAAATTCTACAAATTTTGAAAATGTCTCATCCTTCTTCAGCATGAATAAGATCCAACATTTTCTTGAGAAATCATTAGTAAAAATAGCATAATACTTATTTCTGGTAGTGGAGGCTATCGATAAGGGTCCACAAAAATCAGAGTGGACTTTCTCCAAGAATCCATTTTCTTTGTTGTCTCGATCGTGGAATGTGGATTTTACATACTTCCCCAAGGTACAACCCTTGCATACATCCTACTTCTCAAGTTATCCTTTAGGGAGGCTAGTGGTTATTTGTTGTATAATTTTTAAGGTGCCATGATGCAAATAGCCCAATATCTCGTGTCATAGTTCACCGACATCATGAATCTGCACTTTCTCTGCCTTACTAATTAATGCAATAGAATATTCCACATGAATTTTCTACATTTTCTTCACACAACCCTATATTTGCTTCACCTACCGAGTAGCTATGTGTTTCAAAAATTCTTTCCTTTACTAAATATCACATCATAGCCATGGTATTCCAAAGCTACTACAATGATGAGGTTATTCTTTAGGTCTGATACAAATATGACATCTTTGAGGTGAAGAGGGGATCCTGACTCCCTCTTAATTGTTACTGTACCAATCCCGATAGCACTATACCTTTTGTCATCCCCAAGTTGAATATGCATATGGAGATCTTTCTCCTCCAGGTCACTTAAAAACTCTCTACACCCTCTCACGTGGAATGAGGCACTTGATTCCAAGTACCACACACTCCCCATCATAGTGTTGGCCATACATGTGATCAAGGCGAAGTCTAGCTCAAACTTTGAATCCAATGATTCACCTGCTTCTCCTCCCGACTTATTCTTGCTAGACTTTTAATTTGGACACTTTGTATCATAGTTCCTAAATTCGTGACAATTGAAGCATTTAATTTTGGAAAAGTATTTATTCTTGCTCCCTTGAATGTATTCTAGTTTGGTTTGATATTTCCTTGCATTTCCATTGTTTCCCATTCTAGCCAACGTAAGATTTTCTTCATCCTCTCCCTTGGATGAACATTCATCTCTGGTATTTCACCTAATTTCTTCTTGTATCAAATCATACCACAAGTGTTCCCAATTCAATAATTTATCCCTCACATTCACTGAGTCTTGGTAGCTATGCTAGGTTTTGGGAAGACCAAGGTTCACCAGGTCATCTTCTGCAAAATTCACACCAACCCCTCCAAGCTCATCGCACATTTGTGTAAATCGGGTCAGATATTAAAGAATAGCATCATTCTTTTGCATCTTAATGTTTGGAAGTTTGTTTTTGAGGGCTACTTTTCTATGGTCACTGCCATTCTAAAATATCTTAGTCAATACCTTCCACATTGCAAAAGGAGTTTCTTTTCCATGGACATTTGAGACAACGTGGTCTATCACTCCCTCTAGGATTATTCGCCTTGCCTTGGCTACACCTTTCTTCCGTTGGGCTAGGTTTTGGGCATCAATTGATCCTAGGTTTGGAATGTTTGTCTTACACGTTTTAGCAATCCATTGTCATCAAGAACTACCTCCATGCAATCCTTAAAGGCAATGAAATCCAAGATGTCTTCCAAGACATACTCTAATATTAGTCCATTGAAGGTCATTCTCCTAGCTCTGAAGAAATCCTACTACATTGAAGTTGAAAATTCCTAATGTGAATCCTACTCTGATGCCATGTAGAAATATGGTGATAAGATTACAATTTATCAAGAATTTTTTTCTAAATAAAGAGACACAATTATAATGTACTACTTTGCAGAAACTAATTCACAATTTATAACAACATTCATAAACATGCATCAATCACATACACAAGTACATAGATTTATCTACGGAAAGAAACTAGTAAAAAACCCTTAACCCTACTTGCAATAACCATATTAATAGAGAATGTATTACAATTGCTTGTTGGCTCTGAGATCAACCTACACATGAATAAATGTTCTCTCTGCTCAATGAGAAGTTTTAACCTAGACTTAGTCAATTTCTGCCTTTGCCTAAGCTCTTATTTCCTTGCACACATATTGAGTAATTAGGACCCTATTTTTTTAGGAATTTTTGTGAGGGCATGAGTAACTCAAATTAATTTGTTGCATTTTTATTAAGATAGAATATGACTATATACAAGTAGAGGGAGAATATCAGTTTTCATCTCCCAATGTCTCTTTATCTTCCAACTTCTCTTATTTTGTTCTTTGCAATATTTACATAGGATTCCTAATCCCAAATATTAAGTGTTTAACATTCCCCCCTTAATATGAAGGGATGTTGGTGAGTCCAAGCATCATTGTGAATCTTTCAAACATTTCTCTTCCAATTGCTTCACTAAAGATGTCTGTGATTTTCTCATTTGTTGAACAATGTCATAGGTGGATTTTTTTGGCCTCAACATGATGTCGAATCAGATGCTAGTTTGTATTGAAATGCTTCGTTGAATCATAGAACTTTGGGATCTTGGCCAATTTTATTGCAGAAGTGTTGTCAATCAAAAGAGGATCTAAATGTACTTGTTTCTCCTACAAACCTTCGAGAATTTTACTGCGCCACATTCTACCTTAGCTATGGAATCTAATAGAAATGATTATTTGCATGACCTCCAGGAGATAGCTCCTGATGCAAGACTCATAACAAAAATTGAAGTAGATACTCCAATTTCTTTATCTCCATCAAAATATGAATCAAAGTATCCAATCAAGCTGAAGTCATCCACTTGTGTATACTTGAGTCCAAAGTCTTGAGTTCCATTCAAGTACTTTAGAACTCTTTTATCAGCAGATTAGTGACCCTCAGAAGGAGTTTTCATAAACCTGGAGAGGGGTCCAATGACAAATTAAATGTTTGGTCTAGTAGTAGTAGGTAGTTGAGACTTCCTATGATTTTTCTATACTTCGTTGCATCCTCAAATTCTAGTCGTTTAGTGGATGTGAGCTTTAAGGTATGTTCCAGTGGAGTATTCAAAGGATTTCACTCATCCATGCCAAAGTTTTTCAATTTATCTCCAATGTACTTCTTTTGATTGATGAATCTAAACTTCAAATGTTGAGTTACTTCAATACAATCATAGTAGTGAAAATAGGCCAAATTTGTCATTTCAAAACCTTTCCCTAGTTCTTTATTTATGGATGCAATTTAGCTCTCATTATTCTCAGAATTTTCTTTTACCAACTTTATGGACAAGCAAAGTTGCATCATCAAGATCATAATGTTTGAAATTAGATTTCAGAAGGTGCTCACTTAATTTCTCATACTAGGCTCATTGTGCTTACTTGAGGTCATACAAGGATTTTACAAGCTTGCATACTTTTTTCTCCTAACCCTTTCAAAAAATCCTTCTGGTTGGGACATAAAAACATTTTCTTTCGGATCTCCATTCAAGAAAGTAGTTTTTACATATATTTGATGGAATTTCCAACCATTCTGAACTTCCAAGACAAAGAGTGTTTGGATGGTACCCCATTTTGTTGTGGGGGAAAACGTCTCCTCATAGTCGACCCCTTATTTTTGTGAATTGTTTTTTTTCAACAAGCCTAGATTTGTGCTTTTCAAGTGAACCATCTGCTCTATACATGTTTTTGAAGAGCCACTTGCATCCGGTTGGTTTGTTTCCCAATGGAGGATTAACCATCTTCCAAGTTTCATTATTTATCAAAGCATCACATTCCTTCTGCATCGCCTCTTTCCATTCATCCTCAGAAGTGACTTCTTTGTATGAAGTTGGCTCAAAATATGTAGAAAAATTCAGTTCACAATCACAGGAAACATCCATATGAATAGGTGAATCAAGGATGAACACATCACCTTCATTATGTTTGGTTGAGCTTCTTGTTCCTATCTTTCTAACCTCTCAGGACGAACACTTTCAATTTCCTTTGTCAACCATCTTGAAGGAATTTTCTGAGATATCCTAGGCTACTCAATTAACTGAGTGGGGGGTGAATCAAGATTTAGTCTTGCAATTTTGTCAATCACATCACTCAAATTATCATCAATGGATGGATCTTCATTGGGGGGAGAGAGTACTTCAGTTGAATATTCCACAAATTTATATAGTATAGGGATCCCCTCTTCAAGATGTGGAATCTCATTATCAAACTATCGAAAATACTTTGCATGTTCGAATCTATCCAAGAACAAGTTATCACTCGATAACATTGTCATCCTTGGAAGATTCGAGAAAGATCACATCTCTAGATATTATAAACTTCTTATTCACTTCACCATAGAGATGGTATTCTTTGGATATATTTGAATACCCCTAGAAGATACAGTTGCAACTCCTTACACCGAGTTTGTTTATTTTTTCCTTAGGTATCAAGGCATAGTGGGTGGAATCAAAAACCTTAAGATGCATCACCAAAGGAATGTGGCCATACCACATTTCATAGGGAGACTTATTTCGATAACAATAGATGGAAACCTATTTTTTATATACAGAACACATATACAAAACACATATAATTGCATCAGCCCAAAACATCAACTTAACATTCTTGAAAAACATCATCAAATGTGCCATATTTAAGATTTTCATGTTGATTCTTTCAGCTCCTCCGTTATGTTGGGGATTACAGAGCACGATATTTTGATGTTTGATCCCATGTTGGAGAATATAGTTTCAAATTAATTTGATGTATATTATTTTCCATTATCAGTACAAATAGATCTAATAAGACATTGTGCATCATTTTCAATCCATGCATGAAAGTTCTTGAATGTTTCGAAAGCTTCAGATGTGTTCTTAAACAAATAAACCCAACACATTCTCATGTAGTCATCAATAAATGTCATCACATATTTATTACCATTTGAAAAAGGAACATACATTGGGCCACATAAATCATAATGAATGATTTCAAGTTGTCTATGTTCTTTAGAATGAGAACCATGAAAAGATTATTTGTTGTGCTTTCCTAAGATACAAGCATCACATTACTTAAGTTTCCTAGGAATTGTAGGCAAACTAGTAACACCAATTTTCTTCAACAACTGAAGGTCGTCATACTTCAAGTATCTCAATCTAGCATGCCATAAAAGACTTGACAGAAATGTACCTTCATCATAGTGAGAACTATATGAAACGTTTTGTGCACGAGTGAAGGTTCCTTACAGTTTCAGAAGTATTTATTACTCTATCCTAATCATAACAAATGAGTGGTCTGATGATTTTATGACCTCGACCTTGCCATAAAATTTTTGAATGGAGTGTCCTTGCTAGAAGATGTGGACCAAATACAACAAGTTTCTCCTCAACTCTGAGAGGTCTAGAACATCATGTAGAAGAAATTATGGAAGACCAAGTAGTTTGAGCCTGATGGTGTGAAACCTTGATGGCTTGAGTTTTCACTTGTCTACAAAGTATACTACTCCATGAACATTATCAGTGAATTAATCTCTTAAGAAATTCATGTGGCAAGTTGATCCTGAATCAAGAAACCAAGAATATCTCCATGAAACAAGTGAAATATTGAATAAGTCTTAAGATACAATGCTACAATGTACCACAACATAATGGGAGGACTTAAGTTCTTTACCTTTTACTTTGTCAGGTGTTTTACCTTGTCCTTCATTTCTTTCCTACTCAATTCTTTCCCAAGGAAACTTACATGTGGAAGCATCATGTCCATCTCTATTGCATCATATGCAATGAATATCACACCTTTCTCCTTGGAAATGTGTATGTTTTTCTATAGATTCAACAGCTCATGTGATATACTAAAACACAAGAAATGAATTTACTCTACCCTTCTCAGCGGAAACAAAAAATGATCCATGAAAGAAATAAGAAGAAAGAGGAAGAATATTAATCACACATAACACAATATTTCTTTGGGGAAAGAAACTTATCAAAAACTTGACTATCTATATTGCATTAACCAGAAGATCTGAGAAGAAAATAAAATGCTTTTTCACACTAGAAAAATCCCTGCACAAGTATGATCTAACTCTCTACCACACAAGCCATCTCAAGCCAACACTTAGCCAATTTTGTTGTCTTCCAAGCCCCTACTTCCTTGCACAATTCCTGAGAGAATTAGCCCATTTTTAATTGGGAAATCCATCCTCCATAACTGCGCAATACAAACATAGGCGCTCAACTAATTGCATGCACCATCTGTTCAACTTGGAAACTTATACAACTAATAGTACACTCTCCTTGAACTCTAAAATCAACTAGTTCTTCCTCTGAACTAACATGCATGAGTTATTTATGAGTGAATCTTCAATTAATTAGCATGGTACTAGTGCACTACTCCATTACTAGACCTCCTACTAATTTTCCAATAGTTAGAACTATTTTAACTAACTATAACTTAGTTACATTGAGTTATCAAATTAGAACTCAAAAGAAATCAACCTAGGCCCCTAAAATTTAAGGATCATTGTACATGACTCTAGATAGAATTCCAACTCGAATTTCCCAAGTCAATTTGACTTAATTAACTATTACAAGTTTTTATGAGAATAGAATTACAATTTTAATTCATAATTTAATTCAAGGACAAATAAAACTGGAATTTCTTGTTGCTATATTTAACACTCCCTCTCAATAAGAAAGGGATTTTCAGCTACCCCGATCTTATCTCTCTGGAACTCAAATTTAGATCTTGATAATGCTTTCGTCAAGATATATACATCTTTCTCCTCTATGGAAATGTACTCCAACCACATAATCCTTCTCTGCACATAATCTCAAAGATGTGTATACCAGATATCAATATGCTTGGACCAATCATGTAAAAATGGGTCTTCAGAGTGTTTGATACAACTCTACTTGCCACATTAAATCACAATTGGATCCATTTGCTAACCAAATAGACCAACCTAAATCTTCCTCATCTAGATGGCCTAACAAGCTGCTTAACTAGCAACCATGTAATCTGCCTTTGTTGAACTAAGTGCAACTAATCTCTGTTTCTTGTTGTACCAAGAAACAATTGCTAACCTAATATTGATGATCCCACCTGATGTGCTCTTCCTGTCAGACGGACTCCCTACCCAATCTGCATCGGTCAAGCATCAAAGCTTTACTCCCTTTATCCATATGTAGCATTAAACATACTCAGTAGTGCCTCTGAGGTATCTCAACACATGCTTGGCTACCTTCCAATATAGCTTGGTCAGATTATACATCGCTTGACTAAGCTGGTTAAATGAATAGCACATGTCCAGTCATGTGTTTATAAAATACATGGGTCAACCCACAAGATACCTATAAATGGTAGCTTCCATTACTTCACCGAAAACAATATCCTCCTTCCTTCGGTTACCTGCTAGAGGAGACTCCATGGGTTTACCTCTCTCCATGTGGAACCTTTTTAGTATCTCATTGGCATACTTCCCCAGAGAGACAAAAATTTCCCCATCACCATGCCCTACTTCCATGCCCAAAATTTGTGCATGAGCCCCAAGTCCTTCATTTCGAACTATCTTATAGGATCCTCTCTACAAGACTTGATCATATTATCATCACCTATCAGAATCAAATCATCGACACATAAAACAATAATCAACAATTTTCCTTCAACCACAATATGGTAAAGGTTCGCATCTGCTTCACTTTTGGTGAAGCCCAATTTGGTGAAGTAGCTATTGATCCTGGTGTACCAAGGATGAGGTGCTTTCTTCAACCCACAAAATGCTCGCTTGATTTGACACACATATGCCTCTCAATCAAAGGTCTCAAAACCTCCAGGTTGCTTAATAGACACCTCTTCCTCAATCATGCCATTAAGGAAGGTTGTATTTATATCCATCTAATGTATCTTCCAACCCATATATGCTGACAGTGCTAAAGTATATCTGATTGATGAGTACCTCTTAACAGGAACAAAGGTGTCATCATAATCAATCCCCTCCACCTGAGAAACTCCTCGTGCCATGAACCTAGACTTATGTTTCTCTGCACTACCATATGCTACTTTATTTACCTTGTAAATCCATTGGTAACTAACCACTAACTTGTCCTCTAGTCTTGGGACCACAGCCCAATCATTTTTCCTAACAATGGAGTCATACTCATCAACCATGACATCAACCCAAACCGTTTGTTGTACTGCCACCTCAAAACAAGATGGCTTTATCTCAACACATCCACTCATAAGAGCCATGTATTGAGTGTACCTCTCAAGTGACCTCCTCTTCCTATGTTGTGATGTGGGTGCTCCCACATTCTCTCTCACATCATCCAATAACCTGTTAGTCTCTCTGGTGCGCTTTCTCCCATATTTGGAAGACGCTACCTAAGTGGATATCTCCACTCTAAGTTCCTCTGCATGTGTCTTACGCACATCAATCTGAGGTTCCTCCTTAGGAGATGAAATCTCCTCAACTTCATGTAGCTAAGCCCACTCTCAAGGGAACATCTCATGGCCTTCTCTTCATTAAATTTTACATTCCTGTGAACTACTATCATCCTATTAATCGGCAGGTACACCCGATAGTTGTAAGGTGTATCACTATACCCCACAAATATCCCCAACTCTACTATCAGCTCAATATTCTTCCATGGATCTTTGGTCACATCAAAATATACCGATGATGCAAAAATCCTGAAGTGAACCATAGCTGGTCTCTTCCTCGAGAAAGCCTCCTATGGCGTACTCATCACAAGAATTCGATGAGGGCTTCTGTTCTACAAATAAATAGTTGTGTTGCATGCCTTTGCCCACAAGTGTAGTGGTAGGCCCTGATAATGCAACATCACTCAACCTGCCCCTACAATGCTTGTATTCTTCCTTTCATCCCCTCATTCTATTGTGGGTTATGAGGTGTTGTCAACTCTCATCGAATTTCTTCTCCTGCAAAAACGTTTTTAAACTCATTCGACACATACTCTCCACCATTATCATTCCTGAGAGCTTTTACCTTCTTACCAATATCTCTCTCAACCAATGCTTTAAATTTGCAAAACTTTTCAAAAGTATGATTTTTCTTTTGCATGAAAAACATCCATCATTTTCTAGAAACATCATCAACAAATATAACATAATACTTGTGCTTGGCTGTGGATGCAATCAAGAATTGTCCACACACATCTGAATGGACTCAATCTAGGATCGCCTATGCTCGATTGTGTTTGTCATGAAAGGAAGCTTTGGTGAATTTTCCCAAAGTACACCCTTTTCATGTGTCAACCTGCTCTAGTGTACCTTTGGGAAGATTGGTGGAAATTTGATGCATGATTTTCAAAGCACCATGATGCAAGTGACCCAACTGCCTATGCCACAAATCATCATGTCTTAGACCTACACCTTCTCTGCCTTCTTTCTCAATGCAACACAATATTCAACCTCCAACTTGTAGATATTATTCACCTGAATCCCTATCCTCTTTACCTGTCCCATGGCTATGTGATGAAGGAACACCTTTCCCTTACTAAAGATCACATTGTAGCCTATATCCTTCAATATGGAAATAGATACCAAGTTCTTCTTCAACCTAGGAACATACATAACATCTCGCAAAGTGAGGGGAGGACCCGACTCCCTCTGAAAGGTAATTGTATCAAGCCTGATAACACTATACCTCCTTTCATCACCCATCTCAATATGCATCTAGAGATCATTCTCCTCCATGGTACCGAAGCAATCCTTGTTACCAGTCATATGGAAATAAGCTGCACTATCTAGGTAACATACACTACCCATCATCGATGACACTATACATGCGATGAGGGTAAAGTCTAGTTCAAATTGTGAGGCAAGAGCCTCACCTATGCTCTTCCTGAGGGCTTCCTTTTGGACATTTTATGCAGACAATTTGTAGCAAAATGTCCCAGCTCATGACAATGAAAGCACTTGACTTTCAACATGTCCTTCTTCTTGCCTCCATGACAAGAATCTGATTTGGAATGGGATGCCTTCCCTTTCCCTTTCTTTCCATTACCTGCTAAGGCACAATTTTCCTCATCATTAGTCTTTGATGAGGATCAATCTCTAGTGTTCCTTTGAATCTCTTCCTGTACAAAATCTGACCACAGTCATTCCCAATCTCGCATCTCCACCCTCCCATTTACAATGTCCTAAAAACTGTGCCAACTCTTGGGAAGTCCAAGAAGAGCTAACCTCAACATATCATCCTCAAAAACAATAATCTTGACACTTCCAAGAACATCACGACAATGAGTGAACTTGGTCAAGTACTTTAGAATAGAGTCACCCTTCTCCATCTTGATATTTTTGTAGATATTAACCCCATACATAAATTACATACATATGAATTCAAAAAAAACAACAAAATAAACAATAGCGAGAGCATAACACATAAAAGAAATATACACAAAGATTTTCCCTTGGATCCCAAAACAGGGACTACCAAATTGATTTTTCATTATGTTCCTTCAATGTTATAATACATATTTATACATGTTGAGGCATCCATTAACCCTGTATTAGAACATAATCATAGTTCCCTTGACCATATATATAGAATACCATGGATTGAAAACCATCGCACCCAAAACCATGTGCAAAATCCATGCACAAAACCATAGGTTGGTCTTCCCACATAATATAGGGTCCAAGAAAATGTTTCCTAGGGTGCTACCCCAGACCCTGTAAAGGGGGCATATCGCCCCCTTCAAATCCCCTTGTGACCCCCTCGCTACCCCCGACGCAACAAAGAGTAGGTCGCCCCAACCCCCGCCCCCCTCTAACCCTCCATCTTAACTAATAGGGCTAGTCATGGAAAGAATATAACACAACCCAACATTCTCGCACTTGTTGTTTTCTTTCCACAGGAGAGCTTAGTCATTGATCTAGCCCTGCAATTCTCGTTGTTTCTGTACACAAAGAGAACTTCTCAGTGCTCACATACTTTGTCAATGCATCTACAGTATTCTTCAAAGTATCCACCTTTACCAGAAACACCTTTTTGTCTTCTACCATTTCCCTCACAAAGCGATACTAAACATGAATGTGCTTTGTCTTTGAATGATAATCAGGGTTCTTTGCCAAGAAAATTGCACTTTGGCTATCATAGTCTTTCCTTATAGCTCTTTGTATTAACCCCATACTTGAACACAATATCTTCAACCAAACAACTCCATTGCTTGCATGAGTGGCTGCCATGTATTCAGCCTCTATAGTTGATAATGCGACTACTGATTGTCTCTTACTCATCCAAGTTACTACACCTCAAAATAGGTTAAACACATACACACTTATAGATCTTCTCTAATCTAGATCTCTAACCCAGTTTGCATCTACAAAGACATAGATGTCTAATGCTTTATCCAATCCTGCTCTTCCTTGATAGCACAAACCATAATCAATAGTGCCATGCAAATACCTGAAAAGCCACTTCGTTGCTCTCCAATGCTCCTTCCCTATTTTTGACATAACACTGCTCAATACTCCCACTGCATGTGCAATGTCTAGTCTAGTACAAACCATTGCATACATCAAGCTATCGGTTGCACTTTCATATGGAACAAGGGACATGTCCTCTTCCTCTTCTTGTGTCTTGGGACACTGTTCAACAGCTAACTTTACACCTATACGAATAGAAACCTTCACTGGTTTACTATCTTGCATATTAAAGCTCTACAATATTGTTTCAACATACTTCCTCTGGTTTAAGGAGAGCTTCCTCTTTTCTCGATCTCATTTAATTTCCATGCCCAAAATATAGTTTGTAGCACCAATATATTTCCTGTCGAATTTGGAGGACAATTTGGTATTCAAATCCTAGATGATTTATTTTTCATTTCCAACCAGCAACATATCATCCACATACAAGACCCGATAAATATCATGGTGACCGATTAATTTAAAATAAACATAGTGATCTACTTTTCTTCTGGTGAAGCCAAGTCCCCGTATAAATGTATCAAATTTATGATACCGCATCCTTAGTGACTATTTTAACCCATACAAAGACTTTCTTAACTTACATACCATTCTTTCTTACCCTTCACCGCAAAGCCTTCTGGTTTCTTCATGTAGATCTCTTCTTTGAAATCCCTACGAAGAAATTTTGTCTTCACATCCATCTGTTCTACCTCAAAATCAAAAGCAATAGAAATAGATAAAAGTAATGTAATAGAAGCAGCCTTGGAAACATGAGAAACAATATCACCAAAATCAATTCCCAACACCTGGGAATAACCTTTTGCTACCAAACGATATTTTTATTTCTCCACCTTTCCTGTTGCATTCATCTTCTTCTTCAACACCCATTTGCTGCCAATGCGTTTCCTTCTAGTTGACAACTTTACCAGATCTGAAGCCTCATTTTTGTGCAAAGATTCCATTTCCTCAACCATGCCCTCTTTCGAGAGTTTTCCATCCTTTGAATCTATTGCTTCCTTCATAGTTTTGGGATCATCATCAGTAATAGATAGAAAAAAAATTGAATAGAAAGCAGATGGAATATACCTTTTTGGTTGCCTTCTTTATCGAGCTAATCTTCTCACAACTGGAGTTTGTAGCTCTTCATCTTCTGATTCCTCTTCTGGTGTAGAGTCTAATTCTTCCTCCCTTAGCTCAAGCTCTATGTTCTCGGGTTCCTTTGGTAGGACTTCATGTTTAGTAACATCTTTCACCTCTCTAAATACCACATCTTGGTTGTACACAACCTTCCTTATTACTGGGTTCCAAAGCTTATAACCTTTTAAACCATCCTTATACCCAATAAAGATGCACATTTCAAATTTACTATCCAACTTTGTTCTTTTCTCCTTTGGAACATGTACATGTGCATTACATCCAAATACCCTTAGATGTGAAAGACAAGGTTTATTACCAGTCCATTCCTCTTGTGGAGTATTATCTTCCAACACTAATGAAGGTGATATGTTAACCAGGTAACATGTAGTCTCCACTGCCTCTCGCCAGAATTCCTGTCCTAACCCGACAACACTAAGCATGCTTCTTTCCCTTTCCATCAACGTCTTCTTCATTCTTTTTGCAACTCCATTTTTCTCAGGTGTGGATGGAGTAGTATTTTGTTGTGATATACAACACTTCCTAAAGAAATCTTCAAAACCTTCTTGCAAAACTCTCCACCGTTATCTGTCCTCAATACCTTTACCTTCTTCTCTGTCTAGTTTTCCACCAGAGCCTTAAATTATTTAAACCTCTCAAAGACTTTAGGTTTCTTCTTGAGGAAATATATCCATGCATTTCTTGAGAAGTCACCAATAAATGATACATAGTACACAAACTTACCCAATGATGGAATTGACACAGGTCCAAAGACATCAATGTGAACAATCTCTAATACCTTTTTTTCCCTCTTACCACCAGAGGGGAAACTCACCCTATCCTGCTTCACATAAAAATAATTTTCAAAGAAATCAAAATCTAGAGAGCTATTAGACATACCTTCTACCATACCTTTACCATGAAGTATTTGAAGGTCCTTCTCTACAATATATCCAAGCCTTTCATGTCATAGCATGGTCTTTTCTCCAAAGACCACTATATGTTTTGCTCCACTTTTAGGAACCACAAAAATGTTGCGTCCATCAATAAAAGTTCTACATTACAGCTTGTATAGAGTTCTAATTTGAACTCCCCATATCAATACTAGAGCTCCCCGAACCATCTTGCAGGTATACTTCTCAAACACTATTTTTACACCTACATCATCCATGTCTATTACAAAAATTATATTTCTGGCTAATACAGGAATATGCAGAACACCTAGGTCTCGGAACTGCTCTAATCCTTCCACCTTGCAACTTCAACTTGAATTTTCCACGACCAATGATTTTAGGCTTCCATTTATCCCTTAAGAAGAAATCACCAACATCATATTTCTCATACTCGCAAAACCACTCTCTATGGGGAGTGAATTGGAAGGATGTGCCTAAGTCAATCAACGATGCCTCATGATCTACATGTGTATTTGAAGAAGAAGCTATGTACACATCCCCACCTTCAGTCTAGATGGTTTTCACCTCTGTAGAAGGAGCATCATCATGTCTATTTCCTTTCTTAGGAGCTTTATATTTACAGTCCCTTTTGTAGTGCCCTTCCTTTTCACGCTTCCAACAAACCTTTACAAGTTCTCTAGGATATTTAGATCTCCCTCTAGATTTAGATCTCCCACTCGAGGACTTATTTGTGTTTTTATTCTAGGACCATCCTCATACCAACAAGGCATCACCATTCTCACTCTCCCTTTTTTCTTTTCATCTCCTTCGTCAGCAAGGATGAGACTATTTCATCAAACTACAAGGCAGTTGCATTGTGATGGGAACGGGTCCCCTAGGGTCAGTTTTGGGGTTAAAAGCCCAAGTTTTGGGGTAGAAATCCCAATTTTTTGTATAAAAAAGTGTAAAGTCTCTACATTTTGTGGTCACATAGTGTGAATATGTAAAGTGTCATAAAGGGTTTCTACCCTTCATTCATGTAAGTCATGTTGGCTTTAGGATATCTACCCATGGTTTGCGGACCATGGGATTGTATAAAAAGGGAAGTCTTAGAAGAGTCTAAGGAAGTACAGTCTGGGTATGTTTTCGAGTCATGGATGGATGTAATGGGTCTGTGAGAGCTAAGAACGAAGAGTCTTAGCATAGGAAATAGGCTCAATGCTACTGTGTGTGCATAGGCCTAGGGTAGAAGTCCCCAGCTGAGTGCACTGCAGCTATGTGCACAGGGTGGTCAGAGTCAGTAAAGAAGATCTGAAGTGTCAATAAAGAGAATTATTCTAGAATTATCTATGTATGACCTATTTTAATTCTATTATAAATTCATATTATTATGTTATGATGAATATTTGGTTTATGTTTTAATTTTGGTATTGATTTGCAAATCCATATGTTTTGCTTTGTTATATGAACACAAGTAAGAATATCTATTTATGTGAAGATCAGCTTAATGCATGTTGAAGTTATCAGATACTTAAGTTAATCTAGGTAAATACAGAAGTAAGAGTAATCATAGAGGTGTGTAAGTGTCTAATCCACCTATCTAGGGTACACGAAGGACAGTCATACACTTTCACGGAAGTCTAGAGGATGACTAAGAGGAGTATAATGATAAGCCTTAAAAGGCTTACCAACCTACGCGAAAGAAGGTTTAAGGTGTAAAATAACATCACTACCATATTTGGGTGTGGAATCTTGGTTCCTGCATCCACCCATACTGCTTCGGGTGAGGCTTCAGTTCGCGCTCCATGGATTTATGCCAAAAGGGCCAGTAGTGTAGTGATTTCCTTGGATAATTAATGTTGAACCTAAGTCAGGGCCCATCAAGCCAAAAAATGGTTTTGTTTCCCTTACGCACTCTAGATCAAACCCAATCTCCTTTTCTAGAGATTTTCTAACCGATTCACTTTCTTCAGGCCGCTTCCCCTTATCTTCGCCAGTCGTCATTTCACTCTGTAGCACAATATTTACCCTAGGATCCTCTTCGTAAGGCTCAGACCTCATCATCTATAGGTTCTGAGTTGGATATTGAGGCTGTGCCCCCTTTTCATGTATCTTAGCTAATAATATAAGGCAATCCTTTGTTGCATATTCAAATTGAGTACAATATCAGCATGATAGACGTGTCTAGTTTGCGCATTCTCACATGTAGCTTCCTAGTCCTCCACAGTTGTAACGAATAACCTATCCCCGACCTCTACCAGGTCCTCCTCCACCTCGTCCTTTTTCGCGCCCCTGATATTTTCCTTGCACTCCCCTAGTGCCTTGGTTCTGTTACTAAGACCGAGATCTGCATAAAGAGATGTGTGATGTCGCACCACTAGAATCCAACTAAAAAGGAGATCGAAGACTAGTTAGATAGAAAGATCTAAGAATTTGCGGCACAAGAAAATAGGAATTGGAAATTGATGAAAGGATAGTGGTTAGACAGATATTATTACACACAGATACATGAAATCTTATTTTGTACCTTCCTGGTCGAATTATACGAGTCGATCGCGAAATTGGCAGACGGCCAAGGAAGGTGGAGGCTTGACATCCCAATAGTTTGGACCCCAGAGTTAGTGCAGAGATTGGAATTCTTTGAAAATAATATTGCGTGCACTATCAATCATTGGCTCAATCTTATCATAGGAGTATTTATGATAGAGTTTGCGGTCAATACTTCGGTCAGTTAGAGCGAAGCAGAGTGCTACTTCTTCAAGGGATGATGACATAAGTATTTAAGGTCTCTAAATACTTGGATTAAGATGCTCTTGTGTGAATAGTGGGTTATGAAGCTACCTTCATGTTTCAGGTTATGCGAAGTGGAAATATCTTTAGGGATAGAGGGAAAACAAGCCCTGAATATACCCCATTGATTGGACCTCCTCTGAGTGACGACGAGGAAGCAGCATAGGATTCTCCATAGAGCATTGTTCAACTGATAAGACAAGGGTTCCCATGAATACCCCATCCACCCACACCACCTCCACCTCCACCACCATCCAATATGGAGAATTTAGTAAAATTGCATGTGTTCAAGGGATCAGGAACTGAGGACTTGGACCAATTTTCGTTCGTCATGAAAGTTGTATCAGAATCTCAGGGTATTATAGATGATTCTATGAAGAAATAAACATTGGTTACTGCTTTGTAGGAACACGTGCTAACATGGTACATTAAGTATTACATTGATAACCTGATGGCTTCATTAGCAGATATTCGAACTGTGTTGAATAAGGAGTTTGGCAGGCCTAAATATGAACCTCAATAAATTATGGGATTCAGGGAGATCATGATGAAGCTTGGTGAGACACCCTGGGATTTGGATCAGAGGTTGAAGTGCACAATCTGTGAAGCCAACATGAATCTTATGGATGGGTAGCACCGCGAATGGTTTGTGGCTTCACTCTTGCCTCATCTGAGGGTTAGTTTATCGCAACAAAATATTGGGACCTAAGCGAAAGCCCTGGAGATTGCAATGAGATTGCATGAGATGCTGATGTAGGATGCTAATTTGGGAGTTCAGCAGATACACCGAAGTTACTGAACCTGTGCCTATAATTTCAGAATCGGAAGAAATATATAACAACTCGGCCAAATGTGCACAAAGAAGTTTGGTGTTTGAAGTGCAAAAGTTAGGGGCATGACAAAGATCACTGTCTACTCTTCGTGAATTATGTTGTAGCAAGGGGACTAATGCCTCTGAGGCCAAAAGCTCAAGTAGGGCCAAGTACAGGACCTATGGTATGGTGTGCTATCTGTCAGGTAGCTGGAAAACATGTGAGAGACAATTTCCTTTTGTAGAAGAAATTTGTATAAACACCACAACAACTCTTCTGCAACTTATGTTAATCGGTGGGTCATGATGAGTGTAATTGTTGTACCTATGAGCTAATGATGGATAGAATACCTGCATATAGGGTGTAGGCAGAAACTCAATCTCTGGACCAAGGTGTTGGGGGAGCGCGAGCCGAATATCAGGGGCACAGATGAGGTCAAGGTGGAGGAGGACCTAGTACAGGTCAGGGACAGGTTATTTGTTACAACTATGGAGGACCAGGTGTTTCTGGGAAAACTAGTGTTTACTGAAATCTGCTAGTCCCACTAAGACGGGTAGCTATCTTAGAAACAAACAATGCAAAGCAACTTGTGTTTTCCTTTATGAGAGATAGATGAGAGAGAAGCAAAGAGTACCAACCTCAACCTTTCGGTTATATCCTTGCTTGTTTCCTCTCTCCCTTGATAGAGCTTTCACCACTCCTTTCTCACTTGTCCTGCTTCAAAGAACACCTGTGGAGTCAAAGCAACAAAATACCATCAAAGCATAGAGATCTATAACCATAAACAATATAGGATCAAATGTACATTAACCGTACAAATGCATACACAAATACAAGATTCATAAATATACAAGTATATGGAGGAAAACTCAAATAGATTTATTGATAGAAGTAGTAGAAGAGAGGATTGCAACCCAGCTATTTGATCCAGTGCCATCCTCCCAGCATGAAAGCCCTCTTCACCTCATGAAAAGGTAGATCACCCAACAATACAATGCCTCACAGAGAAACCAACAACACTTCCTTACAAAATACAAAATTCCAGCCTCTGGATCTCTAGGATGAGGGATCCATATATAAATATTTGCAGGGGGGTGAGTCAGCTTCTGGAATTTTGATTAGTGTCACTTCACTGATAGTTCTTGGTTCCACTTGCATATGATCTCTTACTCATCCCTGGGTGAATTCAGAGAGGCAAGTATCATATGAGCAGTTTCTACAAGATTGTTCGGGTTTCCACCTAGAAAAATGCCTCTGCCATTTGTCTGCTTTCGCTCATCGCACCCTACAAAAGGGATTTTCAGTATGCATTGCACCCTTTGTGTATAGAAGGCGAGATGCGTCACACCCTTAGCATGGAGCAAGCTATATGTTCCAGTTTTGACCAGTTCTGAGCAGTTGTTCAGGGAGAACTTCTAGGAAATGATGTAATCAGTTGACCTTGATCCTTTGGGTATGAAACAACACTTTTAGGGGTTTATAAGCCCTTGGTTTATGGACATATGTGATTGGGGTTGCAATGCCAAAATATGTCTGTAACAGTTGCCCACTAAAGCATGAGGTTGTAAATCTTCTGATGTCGGGTGAAATGCTTTATCATGAGGATCCGAGGTTTTTCGAACTGGAACGTGACCTGTAATAAGATACAATATAATACATTATCTTCATAATATTTTCATGATCTAGCTGAGGTAGGCACTCCCATGCTCATCTTTATAAATTCATTTTCATGTACATAGGAGAGACAATCGTCTGTGTGGCGGAATGATGATTCTGGTAGAGCCATCATCCCTTAGCTTGGATGATTATCTGTGCAGCTATGGAGTGCATTTGATGTCTTTATTTTCCTGAATATATCGCAGCCCCGATGGATGAAACTAGATCCGACGTCTTCAAACTAGTTCAATCTTCGCCCGAAGTACAAGTTGATCCATGTGAATAGATGTTCTCGTGTCAAACATGGAAAGACATCACCTGATTACCAGCCAATGATGTAAGTTGTTAATAGGTGCGAGAGGAATCACCGATAATGATAATGATCCTCAAGGTACTACAGTACAATTTACGTGGTGTGAATACATGAGTCGATGTCGAACACCATGCAAAATCTTTTGTTCAAAGGCCACTGATGTAAACCTATCGCCAAAAGTGAGAAACTTACCATTGAGGCATGCAAGCTTCAAAGTACTGAAAGGGTCATTCCTAAGTCAACTTCTTGGATAATGAGCTGATGTCAACAAGAAGTGACCGTCGTAGGAGGGCCTTAATGAATCCCACATCTATGACATGAAACAGAGCAAATGATTTTGTGGAGGTGAAAATGATATGATGATACAAGGTTCAGGGTGGCGGTCATGAAAGATGGAGCGTGAATGTATTGCAGTGGATGAGGCATTAGCTGGGTTGGTGAATTCTCTGAGTGACTTCTCTTGAACATATCAGCGACACTGAAATGGATTGGTAGCATTAACCCCAATAATGGATGGTACGCAGGACCAATGGTGATATGACCAGTGAACAGAATAACCCAACCCAACTCAATCATGGTGATGGAGTGAAAGTGTCATGTTAAAGAGTGACTTACTACCAATGAAGTTCTTCAAGTCTTCTTCCCTTTTTCCCCAATACCTCTTTATTTTTGTCAAGCATGAGGAGGATAACATATGCTTGTTCTATAATTTTCCCTTAGGGAAAACATGTCGCTATGTTTTAGAGAGCCTAACGATAGTGAAACTCGCTCTTGTCCGTATGGACAAGTTTGTCGCTATTGTTTTAACAAGTTTAACGACAAAGATAACTTGGACCCTTTCAGTTTTAGAGAGTCTGAAAAGAGACGAAAGGGAAACTCCAGTAGTCCTTTTTCGTAGTATAATCCCTTAAGTCCGAAAAAGTATAAAATAATACAAAAGGGATGACTTTTCCAATCACTTTAGCAACTCGAAAAAGACAAGCACTCGATCTTTTTGTGTCATGATCCCTTAGGTCCAAAAAGGTTAAAATATAGAGGAGGGATGACACTTCCAATCAATTTAATGAGCTAGAGAGGCCAATTGCTCGGAAATCTTTTTATATTTTATGAGTCTAAAAAGAGCTTAAAAGAGATTCATTTTTGAGGAACGGGTGATGTATTTGGGTAGTAGCTAGTTCCAAGTAAGTTTATAACTTTTCAATCATCACAGTGTAAAGAAGGTGGCTAACAGAATAACTCGTCACAGTTTTTCCTCAAAAGGGTAAACAATCAAGTGGAGGCGTATGATTGGCTAAAAAGTGGAGGTGATGGTAAGAACATGACCAAGGCTCAAAAGCTGATAACATTGCGATCACAAAGGTTATTTATCGAAGGTGGGTTCATTTTTTAATGAGCTTGAACTCTAGAGGAACATATGCTCATCGCTAGGTTTATTTTTCAATGAGATTGAGCTTCTAAGAAACATGTTCATGCCAGTCGTATAGGTAAGGATGTCTCTCATTAGTAGGTTCATTTTTTAGGGGGCTTGCCCCATGCGAAACTTTTGCTCCAGAGCCTTGTGTATGCAAGTTAGGAATGAACAACTATTGTCTTAAGGGTTAAAGAACTACTAAGGTCAGGTAGGATAGTTTCGTACAAAACATTTCCTTTACTTTGCCATCGTCGCCAGTCCTGGCAAAGGTGAATGGTGGATCAGACCAATCAACTAACCTAAGCAGTTGAAGTTAGTAAAATACTATGGGGTTAGAGTTATGCTAGTCACTTTTCCCTTGCGTAAAAAAGGTTTGCATGCCCTAGGTATAATAAAAAGCAGAGTTTCTAGGTTACCATATGGAAGTTCTTGCATTAAAGCAAGGTTGTTTCACCCATGTTGCAGACAAAACACCTCCTTGGCTCTGTCCATCGAAATAGACAAAGGTGAAAGGTGTGGATCCACTGCCAATCACATAACCTTCGATGAGTAAATCCTATTCCAAACTGATCCCATATCCTAAACGAACAGGTGTGTCAGACTGGTCATATATCATATGACGAAACCTATCTTTTATCTGGGGTTTTCCTGCCGAAGCAGGCCGGGGCGCGTGCTCCCTGGGTTTAGTCACATTCACCAAATCAGTCACGGCCATCAGGTCAATGGACTGGAGGTTGATGAGACATTACTTGTGCAAAGAGATCATTTAGGGATGGAATTTGAATAGTAGTTGTGTTTGAACCAGGGAATGAAAGTTGTTCAACGAGTTGTACCATTCTTCCTTCATACAGGAAACACATCACCTAGAAGAGTGAGGAAACGATAGCTCCCATGCTATAAATATAGTCACACCCAAGGAGTAGATTTTAATATAGTGGTCCTTGGACTACCATCACGTTCAAGTGAATGGTTTTCCTTCTCAAAGTTATAGGCAAATTTGGAAGGATCCCTAATGGTTGACTAGTTCCTTTATTGAAGCCTGACAAATTTTGAATTTCAGGCAGAAGCGATGACAAAAAAAGTGCTTTCCAAGAATTTGAGGAAAGGATACTCATGGAAGCCCCTTCATCTATGATAGTGCCAGCCATGATCATTTTGTAAGCTTGTACTATGATTCGGAATGGCACATTAGATGGTAGGCAGGGTCTCACTAGTAGATTCCAATCAAAGGAAATGACTAGATTGCTTGGAGGAGGGACCGAATAAATGGCCGAATTAATCTATTGAACTGAGGAACTCCCCTCCTGTGGTAAAGGAATGGGTAGATTGCCCCCATGTTCATCGGTTTTTGTGTTAACAAAAAGAATTTTAATGGTGTCGTTCTCATTCTCTTTGGAGACTGATCATTTGAAGGTAGAACTTCTAAAGACAAGACTGGGTCGACTGCCATCTTGACTTGTTGACTTTGGTCTAGTGTGGACTCAGAAGGTTTATCTTCAATGATAGGTGTTTCAACCAACAAAAGAGGTACGTCAGTCGAATTTTCAACTAGCGGTGGACTTGGCAGGAGTTTCTTGTATCTAGGTGGGAGTCGTTGCAGTGAAGCAGGACGATTATCCAAGACTCTTTTAGCTTCGTCCAGGAAAGGACAACGGTGGAGGGCATGATCGCCTTTACACAGCCTACAAGGAAATTTAGATCTTCCTTTTTGTCCATTGACTTCATTTTCACTAGTTGATGGTGTACTCTCAACATGATCGACAGAGGTTGAAGACACCGGATTGTTGAAGCGGGGAGACCAGTCTCTCAAGATTCGCTTGATGCAAGGACAGTCTCGATGATAGTGGTCTCCTTTGCAAATGACACATGGAGATTTGGGTTTGGATGGTGCAGTGTGTGGATTTTCACCAGACGATGCATGGTTTCCCCCTTTCACCGCTGGCTTCTTCTTCTTCTTCTCCTTCCCTTTCTTCTTCTTCTCAGTTACTTGGTTTTTAGTGTTACTAGTTTCACCAAGTGAAGAGGAAGAAGGAGAGGGAGAAACAAATGAAGTGGAAGGTGGGGGAGCAACTTCAGTATCATTTGGTTGCTGATTCGATTCCTAAGGAATTACGGTGTTTTGAATGATAGAGGTCAAGAATAGCCATACTGGTAGGCCAATTGTGAGTCCTGGAAGGGACAATGTAGCCATGTATGGAGCACCAATATCTCCCCAAGAAGAGAAAGGACTAGGATTCCCCCCAAGGGGAAATCGTTGATTGGTGGACTCCATTTTCTCAACCTAAGACCAACGAGGGAACAAAGATTTTATTCTGAATAAAATAAATTTTATGACGCTTTGACACAACTTTCTTTTTCAATTTTTAAGATTCGAGAAAAAGCTAAAGATGACTCTAGTCGCCTTCGATTTTTAATGAGCTTGAAGTGACAAGTGCTCAGATGGACCTTTTCTTTTAAGGAGTCTGAAAAGGAACGAAAATGACTACTCTGGAAATCTAGATAAAGGGATTACCAAACCAATCAAAAAAATACAATATACTTTACATACTATAGTTAATCTTCTCGAATGTTGTGTTCAGTGCATTGTGATCGATAGGGTGGTAGACACGACTTCCTAAGGATAAAGGACATCAGCCTATTATGTTCTCCCAATATATACTCGACAGTACGTGGGAACAAAAGTCCGTACTGGCACTTATCGTATCAAAGAGGAGGAATCACCCAACCTACGATGAAAACGATAGTTACCAGGGTTTACGACGCCAAAATACGTCTCTAGCCTAGACTTCTAGATGTTGTGCATTAGGTTCCAAAGCATTTTTATGTTCATTGAGGTTTATTTTACAGTTGATCTTTATTATGAAGTTTGCCTTTCAAGGTTCACCATGTGATGTAGATGTACAATTCCTAAATATGCAATCTAAGATGATAAAAAGTCATTTATTTTCTTTTAGCAATGAAAATCCTAGCTGCTAAGGAAGGAAGAGTAAAATTCTTTCAACATAGAGCAAAGAGCACACGCTAAATGCACTTTTCCTAAATCAATTTCCGCATGTAGTCTAAATACAAATGCACATGCATGTATTTTCTTTTTATTTTCCTTAATGTGAGAATGACAAAAAGAAAACTAAGTACAGATTTGAACTACTTTTCTTCAAAGCGACACTTTAGCAATTTCTTTTCAAAAACGAAAGGAAGACTAAGACGACACTTCCACTTTCAAATGGAAAACTATTTTTGACACTTCAAAGAATTGATAATTCAAATCAAATACAATGGCAAAAGTGTAATCGACTATCTAAAAGAGGAAGACTTTACGACACTCTTTTTCTTGACTAAAAACGACAGTTGTGACACTTTCGAATCAAAAGACGACAGTTCGATTAAGCTACATTTTGCAAAGAAGGACTGTAAATGATGAAAAATACATTAAAAACATTCATAATTCCTTATCAATGGAGGCTGAATAATGTAAAGGAAGAAGGTTTCAACAGTGGTAACTAATCATAGATAGCAAAACTACTAAATAGAGCTGAAAACAATGAAGAAAAAATGAAAATATAGAGGCAGAAAAAGTCTCACTCAATCATCGCACCCGTCCTTAAGGGAAACAGGGATGCATCTCACCTGCAGCACATGGTAGGTGTGATGCATCTAGACTACCAATGAGAGATAGTACGATCGTCCAAGGATGAGACTGAGCTCAGTTTTTACCCACAGTTTGCAGCTAAGTTCAGGGATTTAGGCTGTGCTTATGATAGGCAATAAACACAAAGTATATGGGATAATCTAATGAGGTTATTGAGCTACCACCAGGGAACTTAGGATGTTTGCAAGTTAGATGTCCAGTTCATAAACCAGCCCAAAGATTGACTGAAGCATCATTGATCTACTTTGTAGTTGCATAGCAAAATCAGTTCAAAGGATAGTTGGCGTAACTTCAGGCTCCGTCTGTAGTTTATAAAGCAAACAATAGTAACAAAGAAACAAAATATTCATTCCCTAGTGGATTTGCCATGTTGTTTTCAGGAAAACTAGTGTCTACTGAGATCTTCTAGTCCCACTAAGATGGGTAGCTATCTTAGAAACAAACAATTCAAAGCAACTTGTGTTTTCCTTTATGAGAGATAGATGAGAGAGAAGAAGAGAGTACCAACCTCAGTCTTTTTCTTGTCTCCTTACTTGTTTCCTCTCTCCCTTGATAGAACTTTCGCCACTCCTTTCTCACTTGTACCACTTCAAAGAACACTTGTAGAGTCAAAGCAGCAAAATACCATCAAATCATAGAGATCTATAATCATAAAAAATATAGGATCAGATGTACATTAACCATACAAATGCATACACAAATACAAGATTCAAAAATATACAAGTATATGGAGGAAAACTCAAATAGCTTTATTGATAGAAGTACTAGAAGAGAGGATTACAACCTAGCTGTCTGAGCCAGCACCATCCTCCCAGCATGAAAGCCCTCTTCACCTCATGAAACGCTAGATCACCGAATAATACAATGCTTCACGGAGAAACCAACAACACTTCCTTACAAAATACAAATTTCCAGTCTCTGGATCTCTAGGATGAGGGATCCATATATAGATATTTGCAGGGGGGTGAGTCAACTTCTGGGATTTTGATTACTGTCATTTAACTGATAGTTCTTGGTTCCACTTGGAGATTTCATGATCTCTTACTCATCCATGGGCGAATTCAGAGAGGCAAGTGTCATATGAGCAGTTTCTAGAAGATTCTATGGGTTTCCACCTAGCAAACTGCCTCTACCATTTGTCTGCTCTCGCTCATCACACCCTACAGAAGGGATTTTCAGTATGCATCGCACCCTTTGTGTGTAGCAAGTGAGATGCATCGCACCCTTAGCATGGAGCAGTCTATATGGTCCAGTTTTGACTAGTTCTGAGCAATTTTTCAAGGAGAACTTTTGGGAAATGATGTAATCAGTTGACCTTGATCCTTTAGCGTATGAAACAAAACTTTTAGGGGTTTATAAGACCTTGGTTTATGGACATATTTGATTGGGGTTGCAGTGCCCAAATATGTCTATAACACTAGGACACTACGCGTAAGAATGCACAAACCCAATACATCTCTCATGTTGATATTGTACTCAGTTTGACCATGCGATAGAAGATTTCCCTGTATTATTCACTAAGATACGTGAAAAGGGCATGCAACCTCCGTAGCCAACTCAAAACCTATAGATGATGAGGGATGAGATTGGCGAAGAGGATCCTAAGGTGATTATTATGCTGTGGAGTGGAATGACGACTGGCAAAGATAAGGGGAAGCATCCTAAAGAAAGTGAACGGGTCCACAAAGCTTGAGAAAAAGAGATTGGGTTTGATCTAGATCACACAAGGGAATTGTTTATGGAAAAAAATAAAAGCTTCGTTGAGGCCTCTACCTTAGGAAGATAGAATAGATCGACTAAAGAGATGGATCCTTCCATTCTTACTAATTGCTTGGAGACATGTATGAAGGTGTTGCCTGGTAGCAAGGTTGTGAAAGGACTGTAAGAGATGATAAATAAATGCATCAGAAAAGAAAACACTCTTGGTGGACCACGCATATTTGGAAGATTGGTAAGCATAAGGAAGGAACGGGGCATGAGATGAGGCTCACTGTGCAGATAGGAGAATATGAGATGGATCAAGTTATTCTGTTGGGTCCCTATAATACTAGTGATTACCCCATTACTATTGTAGTTATACCCCTTATTAATATTGTTGTGCCCCTATTGCCCCCATATTTTTATTACTGTGCCCCATAGAATCCCTCTATTGTTATTTTTGTGGCTTTATATTATTATTGTTAGGTCGGCTGGGTTATATTGTGACTCCTTAGACTCCTATATATATAAAGGAGGTTTTGTCATTTGAATCATCCAAGAATTGTTCATTTATGTAATGTAAAGGAGGTTTCCCCCTCGAAGAGGCTGAATTCTAAGGCGTTGATCTATCTTTTCTATCTTTTCTTGAGCTGGTTTCATAACACAAATGCACTTGAGAACAAAAATTATTCTACCCACTCACAACTCAAGATTTCATGCATCATCTATCTAATTCACACTTGCATACAAAGTGATGTCCTATTTGCCAAATCTATGTTGAAGAAACTAATGTTATTTTCTCTTGCGGTGGAGGAAAAGGAATGGAGGGAATGGCCTAGGTGGTACCTCTGATCATGGATGCAAAGCTGGGGGGCCAACCTACTCCTATACTAAGCCATATTGGCATTACAAGTCAAAACAAGGGCAAAACATGCTGCTACAGGATCCCTGTATTGCTACAGGAAGTCATGTAATGCGAAAGGAAGGTTTCCAAGAGGGTTTGGAAGGTAAGGATGATGGAATCAAGGGATGGAAAGATGGATGGAGTTTGTGGTGGATGGATGGAAGGTGACCAACAACCCTAGCCAATCTCAACACTTCAATAAGGCCAATTTTGAACTAAGAGGGCTGCTCACGGTGACCTAAAGAGAAGAGATTAAGAAAACTGGTTGGAATTCATCAAAAGAGAGTAGAGAATTCCTCGATGGAGATGGTGAAAAGTTCCCTTTCCTACAGGTCCAACAATCCTACAACATCACATGCACCTTCTCTTCTTTTCATTTACAAAATATTACAACCAATGGTGGAAAAGATGAGTTGAATTTGGAAACTGTCTAACTGATGATAAGAACTCTGATCTATGCAATGAATAACTTCTAAGCTACAACAATGATATGTAAAGCAAGATAAAAAATGTAGACTTTTCCAAGAAATCATAAACAAGAAATCACATAATGTTTTTGGGCTTTGATGGTAGAGTCCTCTAATGATGCTCCCATGAGAGAGATGAGATAGAGGACACAGTCACATACTTTTTGAGGAATTATATTCTACTAAGATTCAACAACTAATCAAGCATTCTAAGTGTTGGATACCTATACCAATAGTTTCATTTTTCATGATTAGATGTTAAAAGTCCAAATATGCTCTGCTTTGGCAAATGCAAAGATCTCATATTTTCCTAAGAAGGCAGTGTCTGTATCAGTTTTCATAAGAATTCAATTTTGGATGGATGGTCCAACAGTCTAATCTGGATCATGCCATGTTT
>APFE030562643.1:0-21422 GCA_000404065.3 Pinus taeda
ACGCATAAAACCAGAGAGACAGATATACGTGGTTCACCCAGTTTGGGCTACGTCCACCCCGAACAGCCAGTCCTTCCTTTCTATTATCCAGCAAAATGAAGAGACAACCTACAGTAGATCCATTGTAATATCCTTTATTTTCTCTCACAGTCTCACCTCTCTGTTTCTCGTTCGGAGAATACACATCTATTACACAGCCTCAATACAAATGCCATCATACAAAGAGAGGGGTTGCCTTCTAGGGCAAAAAACCCTAAACTAAACATAACTTTTACTGTCAGATCATCCGCCTAATGAACGGCCCAGATTGATTAGAAATTACTATACTTTTACAAGGCAATTTTACATCTATTTTTAGCTTCGGGGGCGCTGCCCCCAAAACCCCCCCGGGGGACCACTGGATTGGCCCCCCCAAACCCCTGCAGGGGGGACAAGTCCCCCCTGCACCCCCCGCGTGGAGGGGTGTAGAAACTTCCTAGGGTATACATCCGGCTGAAACAAAGACCTCTAAATAATCACGCTCCACACCCAACAGGTACAACTTGAATTGAGCTAGAAAATGGCATGACATGAATCCCAACACCAGTCGCACTGGTGTAGATTCTACTTAGGATGCTTTACCAACAGCCACTTAGCCTATGACCATCTTCTTTGAGCCAGCAGGCACACTAGCTCAACCACTCCACTGTCAAATCAAAAATTGCCTAAGGAACCTTCATAGCCAGGATTCAAATCTAGCAAGAAGATCCTAGCCCACTAAGCTACAAATTCGTGGAGACCTTGTAACTCTCAAAATCCCACAATGATAGTGCCAGTGGGGGATTCCAGAAACCATTAGATCAAGATGATCAAGATTCTGCAGTGTGTGTAAGAATGGTGGAAATCCCTACCAGTCTCACATTCTTGCTAAAGAAATACTCAAGCTCTCCAACTATATAAAAACTGTAACAAATCAACAACATTACTCTGGTTCACTACAATGTTAGAAATATGACTGAGGTAGTTGGGAGGGTGAGGAAGTGAGCAATGAGAAGAATACCTCAATATGAGCTAGAAAATAGCATATGACATGAATCCAAACACTAGTCAGACTGGTGCATATTACATTTAGGATGCTTTACCAGCACTCACTTAACCTATGATCATCTTCCTTGAGCCAGCACACACACTAGCTTGACCACTCCACTGTCAAATCAAAAATTGCATAAGGAACCTTCATAGCCAAGATTCAAATCTGGCAAGAAGATCCTAGCCCACTAAGCTGCAAATTCCAAGAGACCTTGTAAGGTAATGCAGTTCAACTCTCAAAATCCCACAATAATAGCACCAGTGGGGGATTCAAGAAATCATTAGATCAAGATGATCAAGACTCTGCACAGGTTGTGTAAGAATGGTGGAAGTCCCTCCCAGTCTCATATTCTCGCTACAGCAATACTCTCCAACTATACAGAAATTGCAACAGATCACCAACACTAAGTCAAAATTATGGAGTATATACAAGAGAAAGAGCATGCATGAAAATATGCATGTCATGAATTTCTCTCTCAGAGTATTTGATTCGGAACACATTCATTAGGATTGGGGTGTTCTAAACATGACAGTTGGCAAGCAGTATTTTTCCCTTGTGACCCCTTTTCCTTCCCCTCTCATCACATCATTGCCTTCTCTTCTCATGCTTCTTTGCAGCCATCACATGAACTCTATACTTTACATACTAACTTCATTAACAGAGATAGTGGTGACTTCACCATGTCTTATTTAGGAAATGTGAATAAAGCAATTTTTCTAGCATTCTCTAGTGGAGCCCTGTGCTCTGTATACAAATACACATCATGGGTGTATTATAAATGAATCCAACATGGCTCAACACTTGAGCAAAACTGATAACGTCTTCATTGTATATGTACATATTACAAATATGATCAAGCACAATCCAGGGGTCAAAGTTGGGGTGTTACATTTAACATGTAGAATCATTTCCAAAGGGACATTTATCACCCAGCTATAGATATCTGATTCAACTCCCTTCCCCAAGTTTGGGATATGAGAGTACAAAGGCTAGTGACTTACTCTTAGCAATCCCCGAGAGTAGTGCCATGATATCTAGGCTAGAAAGCGAACTGAGCAATGAAGCACCCAAGCTCACTCCACCAACCTGTATTGTTATGGTTCAAGCACAATATACCTCTGTTATCTTAGAAATACCAGCAGCAGAAGTCTAGCCTCACGCAAATGAGGCTTTGACACAGGATTACAGCCTCTATGCAGCAGCATAAACGTTTTGCTCCCCAAGCTTGCACATTGCCCAGCCAAGGTATAATGGGCAACAATGGAGTGTGGCTGAATACCCCAAAAACCAAGCAATAGAACCAGCTTAAGAACCAACCACCAAAATCACTGAAAAAGAAGAAGAGATCCAAAAAGAAAGAACCTTGCATAATCTCAAAATGTGCTATAGCCTATATATTAAATTATTAATGGAATTGGTTGGTAGTACAATAGGTACACTGGAGAGTGAGGTGTCCATTATCCCGCTTTTCATCCTTTCAGTTATGCCACATTTTACTATTAGTGGTAAATGAGTTAGGTATATGCCACATGTCCTAGCCTATCTCTTTCCTTTTCTCCCTACCACTTTTCATATCATAGTGACATAGCCCCCATTCCAATGGAAGCCATTACATAGTGGCTTCATGGCTTGGGGAAACAAAATTAGGCTAATTTCTAAATGAGCTAATTATGTCTTACTAGAAACTTTACTAGATCCTACAATTTACTTCATATGAACAAACATATGATATGTGGCGCCTTGCATAAAGTTCTCATGAATTGGAACCTAGGAAAATATTGATATTTACAGTGTAGTCCATGCAGAAAACAGCAGGTACAAAATGGGGATTACAATAGTATTCACTCCTATTTTGTACCCTAAGCAAGATAGTACAATTAAAGTTATAAGCTTTTTGATGGTAGGTTGTTTTTTGTTAACTCCAACGTATTTTTTGAATGCTTGCAGGGAAGAGTCATCAATATAGCTTCTGTGGTTGGTTTGACTGGCAATATAGGGCAAGCTAATTACAGTGCAGCCAAAGCAGGAGTTATTGGGCTGACTAAGACTGTTGCAAGGGAATATGCCACTAGAAATATCACAGTGAGCTTCTCAACTTTGTGAATTTCTGTGTGCATTAGAATTTTAAATGAAGAGTTTAGGTTGGAGTTATGAGGTCTTATCTCAATTACTGAACCTTTCGTAGGAAACATAAAGGGATACTTTTAATATTCTCTTATACAGGCCAATGCCATAGCTCCTGGATTTATTGCTTCAGACATGACTGCAAAACTTGGTGATGAAATTGAGAAGAAAATTCTCCAGACCATACCTCTGGGTAAGTATTTCAGGCATGTTTTTATTATGTTGCTCCCATTAATAAAACAACTAAGAATTCTTGATATTCTGGAAATGTCATGTATTGGTGTTCTGCTTCATACGACAGACAAGCCAAACTTGCCATGTTCTTTTTGCTACTGCAGAAAATACGGGTCGAGTAATTTCAGAATGGCATATTATTATCAGATTAAACCGAGATTGAACAGAGAAAATACTATACTCATGAGAAGGGAACAATCAAGTTATATATATTATATTCATCCAAAATCATAATGTCTTCTTACATATATATGAATG
Source organism: Pinus taeda (assembly GCA_000404065.3). NCBI lineage: Eukaryota > Viridiplantae > Streptophyta > Pinopsida > Pinales > Pinaceae > Pinus > Pinus taeda. The sequence goes on from APFE030562643.1 coordinate 3,686, forward strand.
AAGAGGAGAAAGATGTATGTAAATTCTTCCTGTTTATTTTTTGTAAACTCTAAAGTACTCAATATACTATGTATTTATGTGAAATAAATGCTAATTACTAATAAATGACCATTATTAATAATCACTATTACATCCTCCCTTAATGGTCTTTCTGGAAAATACAACAAACTTGTCTCCAAATTTGACGAACTTATCTGGACCAAGTGGCTTGGTGAAACTGTCTGCAGTCTGCTGTTCTGTGGGGCAATATTGAAGTTCAACCTCGGCATTTTCTACAAGTCTGATGAAATGACAATGCACATCAATGTGTTTGTTGCACTCATGAAACACTGGATTCTTTGCTAATTTCAGAACACTTTGATTGTGACATAAAAGAACTGTTGGCTTGGTTTGTTCAAGCATCAAGTCCCCAAGTATTCTTTTAAGCCAAACCGTCTCACATGTTCCTTTTATTGTTGCTCTATGTTCTGCCTTCATAGAAGAAAGTGAAACCACATGTTTCTCACTAACCCATAAAATTGCATCCGTTCCAAGACTCAACTCATATCCAGTTATTGATTTTCGGTCGTTTATTGATCCCACACAATTGGAATCTGTATAACTAGTTAAGTGAAATGCATCACTTTCACCATATAATTATCCAAAACCTGTTGTACTTTAAACATATTCCAAAACACTTTTTACTGCTATCCAATGTTCTACTTCAAGGTCTGTCAGAAACCTGGATATGTAGTTGATTGCAAAACTAAGACCTGTCCAATTGATTGTCATGACCACTGCCATTCCCAAATTTCTTCTTCCACCTGTATTTTTGTGAAAATTTATTGCCACTGCCATTCCCAAATTGCTTCCTCCACCTGTCTTTTTGCAAGAACTTATTGCTGAGTTGTTCATATGTTAGCTCAATATTAGAAGTTATATTCATAGCTTCAATAAAATTTTTGAATGGGGGAAAATGCTTCAGTGTTATGATGACACAATCTTCCTCTTCATTCTTCCTATCAGTAGCCTTTCATTGATCTTGAACATCTTTAATCTTCAATAATGACTTTCGAAAAGAATCATGCTCTTCCATCTTAGTAGAAAACAAATATTCTTCAAGAAAAAAAGCTCTACTTATATCAGAGATTTCATGCAAATTCTGAACAATCTTCCTAATGGTGAATGCATTGCTCCCAGTTTGAAGTTCAAGGAGCATTTCATCTGTGACTGAAAGCTTACTGAGCATGACAACATCTCCAATCTTTGTATCATAATTTTTTCTTGGGCATCTACATGAGATTGACTTCTGATTTTTTTTTTCCCAATACCAATGTGTTCAAACATATGTTCTCAAAATTGTGGCCATTAAATTTTTGGTTACCCATAAGCATAATATTTGATAAAGTGACCATGTCCCAAATTTTAGGTGTAGTCTAGTGAGGCGACTTTTTGGTCTTCTTTGCTGGAACTCGGTAACATGATTCTTTGTGTGTTTTGCAATGTTCTGTTGTTTAAATTGCATTTTTGAATGCAAAAAAGGATTTAGTACCCTGGAAAAACCATGGGGCACTCAAATTGTGCAGACTCAGCAACTTAAAACTACAATTTTCCCAATTTCTGGCCAAATTTTAGGGAACATCAACCAGAAAAATCTTCCCATTCCAATCAAGAAGTACCAAACTGTGAAGATTAGAGCCAAGAAACCTTAGTGAACTTGGCTGATCTCTGAAGTAGAAGATGTTGTAGAGGCACAAGAAAGGCAAACACTAACAACATCCTCATATATGATTCAGAGAAAATAAATGCTGGTAAATAACCAGGGCAAAGGCTTTGTTACCCACCCAAAGTGAGTGAACCCATAGGAGAAATTTTTCTCCTATCATCTCTTTCAGCCGGTAGCTAGCAGCCCTTGACAACCACTAGTAGTCGATGATGATGTGCCACTTATATCTCCGCCACCTGCTTCAGTCATAAGTTTCATCCCCCATTTGGCAAGAACACATGTCAGTAGGTGGGCTTCTGATCAAAATGTACATTATTCATCTTGCAATTGGGTGCTTATGCTTGTTTGTATATGGGCATTTGACATGGATTATGGGGTAAGTTGGAAGGAAGAAGGGTCTTGGTTGTGATTTGTTCCTTCACCTTAAATGGGGGATTAATTTTCAATCCTAGTCTAGTGAAACCTCCCCTAATGGCCTGACGGGTATAGGAGGGACACTACTTGGGAAACCATGATTGGTCTTCTTCGCTGGAACTTGGTAACATGATTCTTTGTGAGTTTTGCAAAGTTTTGTTGTTTAAATTGCATTTTTGAATGCAAAAATGGATTTAGTACCTTGGAGAAACCATGAGGCACTCAAATTCTGTAGACTCTGCAACTTAAAACTACAATTTTCCCAATTTTTGGCCAAATTTTAGGGAAGGTCGACTAGAAAAATCTTCCTGTTCCAATCAAGAAGTACCAAACTTGGAAGATGAGAGCCAAGAAACCTTAGTGAACCTGGTTGATATCTGAAGTAGAAGATGTTGTAGAGGCACAAGAAAGACAAACACTAACAACATCCTCATAAATGATTCATAGAAAATAAACGCTGGTAAAGAACCAGAGCAAAGGCTTTGTTACCCACCTAAAGTGGGTGACCCCATAGGAGAAAATTTTCTCCTATCATCTCTTTCAGCCGGTGGCCCGGTAGTCAGCAGCCCATGACAACCACTAGTAGCCGATGATTTGCCATTTATATCTATGCCACCTGCATCAGTCATAAGTTTCATCCCCCATTTGGAAAGAGCACATGTTAGAAGGTGGGCTTTTGATCAAAATGTACTTTATTTATCTTGCAATTGGGTGCTTATGCTTGTTTGTATTTGGGTATTTGACATGGATTATGGGGTAAGTTGGAAGGAAGAAGGGTCTTGGTTGTGATCTTGTTCCCTCACCTTAGATGGGGGATTTTTCAATCCTAGTCTAGTGGGACCTCCCAAATGGCCTGGTGGGTATAGGAGGAGCACTACTTGGGAAACCATGATTGGTCTTCTTTGTTGAAACTCGGTAACATGATTCTTTGTGAGTTTTGCAATGTTATGTTGTTTAAATTGCATTTTTGAATGCAAAAATGGATTTAGTACCCTGGAAAAACAATGGGGCACTCAAATTCTGTAGACTTGGCAACTTAAAGCTACAATTTTCCCAATTTCTGGCCAAATTTTAGGGAAGGTTGACGAGAAAAATCTTCCTGTTCCAATCAAGAAGTACCAAACTCTGAAGATGAGAGCCAAAAAACGTTAGTGAACTTGGTTGATCTCTGAAGTAGAAGATGTTGTAGAGGCACAAGAAAGACAAACACTAACAACATCCTCTTAAATGATTCATAGAAAATAAACACTGGTAAAGAACCAGGGCAAAGGCTTTGTTACCCACCCAAAGTGGGTGACCCCATGTGAGAAGATTTTCTCCTATCATATCTTTCTGCCAGTAGCCAGTAGCCCTTGACAACCACTAGTAGCCGATGATGATGTGCCATTTATATCTCCGCCACTTGGAAAGAGCACATGTTAGAAGGTGGGCTTCCGATCAAAATGTACTTTATTCATCTTGCAATTGGGTGCTTATGCTTGTTTGTATTTGGGCATTTGACATGGATTATGGGGTAAGTTGGAAGGAAGAAGGATCTTGGTTGTGATCTTGTTCCCTCACCTTAAATGGGGGATTAATTTTCAATCCTAGTTTAGTGGGACCTCCCCTAATGGCCCGACGGGTATAGGAGGAGCACTACTTGGGAAACCATGATTGATCTTCTTTGCTGGAACTCGGTAACATGATTCTTTGTGAGTTTTGCAATGTTCTGTTGTTTAAATTGCATTTTTAAATGCAAAAATGGATTGAGTACCCTAGAAAAATCATGGGGCACTCAAATTCTTCAGACTCAACAAATAAGTTGTGCAGACTTAGCAATTTAAAACTACAATTTTCCCAATTTCTCGCAAAATTTTAGGGAAGGTCGACCAAAAAAATCTCCCCGTTCCAATCAAGAAGTACCAAACTGTGAAGATGAGAGCGAAGAAACGTTAGTGAACTTGGTTGATCTCTGAAGTAGAAGATGTTGTAGAGGCACAAGAAAGACAAACACTAACAACATCCTCATAAATGATTCATAGAAAATAAACGCTGGTAAAGAACCAGGGCAAAGGCTTTGTTACCCACCCAAAGTGGGTGACCCCATAGGAGAAATTTTTCTCCTATCATATCTTTCAGCTGGTAGCCAACAACCCCTGAGAACCACTAGTAGCCGATGATAATGTGCCATTTATAACTCTGCCACCTGCATTAGTCATAAGTTTCACCCCCCATTTGGCAAGGGCACATGTTAGAAAGTGGGCTTTTGATCAAAATGTACTTTATTCATCTTGCAATTGGGTGCTTATGCTTGTTTGTATTTGGGCATTTGACATGGATTATGGGGTAACTTGGAAGGAAGAAGGGTCTTGGTTGTGATCTTGCTCACTCACCTTAAATGGGGGGTTAATTTTCAATCCTAGTCTAGTGGGACCTCCACTAATGGCCCGACGGGTATAGGAGGGGCACTACTTTGGAAACCTTGATTGAAATAGCGTGGCCCCATCTCTCCCTATTCCATTCTTACCACTTTCCATCTTACTATTCAACCTCCATTCTTCAGGTTCCACTGACCACTGGTTCATTCGGATTTGGTAGCCACACATCCACATATCTGGGTAGGGCCTGGAAATGTACACTGGGAGTTTGATGTAGCTAAAAGAAGCACAAAAAGCATATAATGGCCGGAAACAAAGGAAAATAAAAGAATATTAAAAATGCAAAAGATGGTTGGGACACAAAAATTAAGACGTGGGCAAAAGTGAAGTATGAGCTCTACCTCACTCATATGGCCATCACTTGGTTCTTCGGCCAATGTTGCCTTATCTCATGGAAGACAAGGAACCCTTGCATGTCCCAACCCCTGATGGGAGATGAATTGTCCCATCCTTAAGGGGCTAATTGCTACTACACATCATACAAAAAAAGCTCTAACTCTTTGAGCTATGAGCAGTAATACAAAGAAAAATCAAGAAAAACTTAAAAGTAAAAGGCATAAGACGGGTGTAAAAATACACATCAATACACCTAGTATGAGGATCCCCATTAGGCTGGTCCCTTTGACCATGGCACTTGGCCATGAAGTTCTTTCCCCTCTGTTCCATTATTATTCACATGGCACCTATCGATTGAAGGGTGGACCAAGGACATGTTAGAGAACACCTAATAGGGTCATCTATTAACCACTTCTACCTAGGGAGGTAACACGATTACGTTACCAAAGCCACAATTTTGGAAGGGAAGCCTTGTATGAAGTGTTAATTTGCAATAATGATTAAATGTACCTAATGGTGAAAGTTGCAACACTAGATATTGTATGTAATTGACAGGTGGTTCCATCTATAGGTTTGGGCAACTTAACTAGGGTCCAGGTCTTCTAGAGGGGCATATTGACACCCATAGGTGAAGCGTTGAGAGCCATGGGACTCCAGATAGTTGAAGAGCATCATTGACATCCTTGGGCATCTCCAGCTCCCATAACATTCCAGCACATTGCCCTGCATTGTTGACTTTTATGAGATGATGCAGCTAAACCAGCATGCCCCCAGCTGACTTAGCACCGATCAGATGGATGGTAGCTAATCTAGGGCCCAAATGAGGATGGTCTCATACATTGAGACATGGGAGGGCTAGTAGCACCATGAGAGCCCTCAATGTTGGAGCAATGGTACATTTTGGCCACTTGGAAATCCATGAGACCACTTTCATGCCCCAAAGCCAAAACCGGGTCCACAGATGGATTATCTCAGAGACCTAGGGGCCAACCCCTAGAGTTTGATTTGAGGGGGGCTACTACACATATTATGGCACCCATTACCCTCAACGTCAATCGTAGAAGGGTCTACGTTGGCGTGACGTCAACACTTTTGCTTATTTTGGCTCACACATGTGGAGGATTAATTTGTTTTTCAAGGGTACTAGGTCAACTTGCGACCTAGCACATTATTTTATTGTTTAGAGGGGTTTCTAGGCTAAATAGGAACTCGACCTCCTCATATAAATAGAGGAGGCCTTCATTCTTGTATCTCATCACATCACGCTTGGATATTTCAGCCTCTTGAAATTGCGGGGATATTTGGATCTCTGATGCATTTTGATATTTGGAGCTAAATCATTGCACTTTGGAGCTATTCTTTGCATGAATGGAATGGATTCATTGCATGTTTTTTTTTTTTACTAAAGGAAAAATCGTAATTTATTGGACCTGAAAAAATCGTAATTTTGTTGGCTAATGCACAATAAAAAAACATATAAATATAAAAAATTGCATAATTTTGCCAAGGCTAAGTGTGATAAAAATCACCTAGCGTCCCCTTTTTGCCTTTCTTTTTCTCCACTTTTTTCCAACTCCTTGTTTGGGAGTGACTGTTACTATTGCCAAATGATTGCCTTCTGCCTTTAGAAGGGCTTCTCTGTTTGAGTTCAAGTTCTCAGATACATGGGATCTCTTTATGCCCCCCCAATTCCTTTTCGAAAGGTGTTTTCACTTTTTGTTGCTTTGTTACTATGATCTCTGTTGATCAATGCCTTCTGGTTATGAACCACTATTGCTGGCTATTCCCCAACTCGTCCATTTGCTTGATTCTCAGGTTGTGTCTGTGCATCTGTGTTTGGAGTAATTTGGCCTCTTCTTTTCGTCTTCAGAAATATTAGGAAATTGTCATCCTCTTGGCTTTGGGGCCTATCTCTTTTTCTTTTTTGGAGTCTTTTTTGCTTGTGAGCAGGTGTTCTGAAGATGTCTAGTTTGAAAACAGGTTCGTACTAGAATGTCATATTCTCATAATCTAAAACCTGTGTCCACTGAAGGTTTTCACCTTTTAAAAGAATACTATCAAGGAGACCTTTGCTAAGGCCTATCTCTACACATATTCTCGCAATGTAAAGATACCTTTTGCTGTTCTATCCATGTCCATTTTTTTGAATTTACCTAGGGTATTTCCAATATCCTCCAGGGTCTGATGATGCCAGAAGGGGAGAGGGAGGTTTGTTAACCTCACCCATACTGGCATTGTTGTTACCACCATGCTTGTAACATCAAATTGAAGGAAGCAAGGTGTAATGAAAAGCCCAACTCTACCCCAAAATCATAGCCCTTCGTTTATAACTTTTTCCATATCTTGCTGTGTCAAATTGTAATATGAAAAAACCTTTGGAGAATAAGTAAAGATCACAATTTTGTGTCCAAGAAGAAAACACCCATTTATATAATTCTTCAGTTTTTAGCCATAAACCATTAAATCGACATTTTAATGCCTTAGATTGTAGATCAACAAAATATGATTTTACCTTTGGGGTTTTTACATCCGTAGTTGGTACCTTGTCCATTTGCTCAACAATATAAGGTCATGGTAGATTTTGGATCGAATTAGCTGGAGCGACAATCCTCCCTTTCACTGCATCCTTGAACGAGATGGATCCATTAGGGTTTCTAGAATTTGTATTAGGGTTTTTGGAGGCTGTAGCTCCAGCCTCAAATTTAATATTATGGTAGAATCCCTTGTCACACCATAATCTTTCAGCTAGAGGGCATCTCAGAGCACTTTTCATGCATATAACAAAATTTGGATTGTTGCTAGTATTCCCCTGTCACTTTAAACGCTTTGCTTCAAGTGATTCACTAGTTTCGAGCCCTAGATCCATTAGGTAAATACCTTCCCATTTAAATTTTTGATAAAAAAATGATATTTTTTGTTTTCTCCCTGTTTTTGGCCCATATCTGGAAAGAAAATATGAGATTTATTAGTATCGATGGCCGAATTATAGATAATCCACGAAATTCTGATATGCTATAGTGAACAATCTGAAAACTAGTTTCTTTTCACTATAACACAAAATTTCTCTACTTCAAATTTGCAGCGGAATAGGGACAAAAATAAATACAATTCACACAATTCAAGACAATTTTTGTAGGGAAACCAACTGGGAAAATCCTCTACTTGTTTATTGATAGAAATTGAGGAATTGATCTCTTACAAATACAAATGTTTCACTTGGAGAATACACCCTTCTCCCTGCTTATCCTAAGCATGAAACCCTTGCAAGAATGTTGATCATGTTGCTCTCTTCCTTGCTCCTGCTCTACTTAGAATTCCTAGCGAAAACTCAAGGAACCAAGTCCCTAATTAATTGTGCAAGAGCTGATCCTTTAGCTCCTTAATTCTAGCGCATGAGCCAAGGGAAAATTGCCTTTTACCAACTCACACAAGCCTTCTTCTTGTCACGCTCACTTAGAAGCTTAGACACAAAACTTGTGCATACAAGAGTGAATACAATTGTGCCTTCGTTCCTTCTTTATAGCTATTCAAATGGCTAAAATTAGTGAATTTTATAATTAAGAAATGATTTTGTGGTTGATTGAGTTAGAATGAGTTAATTGCTTACGCAACTCGTCCTATTTCAAGTCAACCACTTGAAACTCAATTACTTGTATTTTGCCTCAATTAACTCACACAGGAAAATCAAGAACTCGACCTTCAATTTGAACACGTCAGTGAACTGCAACCTAACTCGTCCTAATTTTTATGGACACTCCTAAATTTTAGGAACTCGAGTTTGACTCCTTGAATTAAGGAACAAATCAAGGAATCAATTTCTCGCTTGGAAGAACCTCATCCACTTGGATCTGTCTCCAACGCTACCAAGTTCTCCGCCGCTTGAGTTGCTCCCTCTGAATTAGAAGATTTCCCTGCTTTCTTTGTCAGACCCTGTTTTGAAGACCTGTTCTTTCCCACCATTCACATTAGTTAACTGCAACCTAACTTGTCCTAATTTTTATGGACACTCCTAAATTTTAGGAACTCGAGTTTGACTCCTTGAATTAAGGAACAAAACATGGAATCAATTTCTCGCTACTATCTTCAACACTTCCTCTTAGTGAGGAAGGGATTCTTAGAAGAACCTCATCCACTTGGATCTGTCTCCAACACTACCAAGTTCTCCGCTGCTGTAGCTGATCCCTCGGAACTAGAAGATTTCCCTGCTTTCTTTGTCGGAACTTGTTTTGAAGACCTGTTCTTTCCCACCATGCTCTGCTAGTCCATTTCTTTAGTTATAAGTGCGATGTACGTTGTGTACCATTGTGGCTACTTCTTGATGCTAGAAGACTCAACTCTCTTATGATCTCCCTTAGCCAACTCCTTTGCTCACTTCTTTCGAACTTTCCCGATACTGGAAGTCTCTGCTTTAGTGGTTGCCTCCACTCACTCTGGGTTGTGGTCCTCATCATCATCATCTTATTGGTCAACCCAACTGCCAACTAGCTTAACCGAAAACTGAGATACTAGTTGAGGCTCCATCTTGACAACTCTATCCTGCTCTCACTTAACCACTACTTCTCTATAGTGTCCTTCTTCTTTCCCTTTTGACTAGACTCGGCCTCTCCTTGGCCCTCCTTGCCCTTGGCCTTGCTACTCTTTCCTATCAAGGCAAAGTTCTCCTCATCCTTCTCAACCTTGGCACCCTTGCCATTGCTGCTAGACTGAGCCTTAGCTCCTCCTAAGTGAAGTCACTCCACAGGTGCTCCCAATCTGATAACTTATCTCGTCTAGTAATCCCTTGAACAAAAGTAGCCCACTCCTTGGTAAACCCATTTATAGCAACTCATACTAGCTCTCCATCCACCGAATTCTCTCCTACAACTGCTAGCTCATCTCAAACTCCTTGAATCCTGGTGAGATAGGAAGTTATAGTCTCACCCTTCAACATCTTGATTGTCCTCAACTTCTCTTTGAGAATTATTTTCCGGTTCTCGAAAGGGTCTTGATAGAGGTTGACTAAGGCATCCCACATCTCCTTAGCTATATCTTTACCTGCAACATGAAGGACTACATGATCCCAGAGTCCATCTAGTATCATCCTCTTGGTCTTGGTCATCTGCCTTTAGAAAAAGCCTTAGCTCGTCTGAATCTGAAGGTTCTGCGACACCTTTCTCAGCGAAATCCTTTAGCCCAAACTCGTCCAACAAGAATATTATCTAGACTTTCCAAACACCAAAATTTGCTGCACCATCAAGTCTATCCAACTCTCTTAATCCTACTCCAGCGTGTGTTATTCTGGCTGTTTAAAGAACTCACCAACACCTGCCCACTAACAATCTTGTAGTCCTTCACAAGGCGCTGTACTTAGGGCTCAAATAATTCTGCCTCTCTGATTAGTCTTGTATTCCTTCACAAGAATTGAACTTGGGCTACTTATGAAAACTAACAAAATTCCCACTTGTATATAAGCTGCCGACACAGATTGTCCAACATGACCTTTTTTTAGTCAATCTTGGGCTTATGTGTATTGCTGTAGGATCCGGTCTGGTTAGGGCTCCTAACAATCCTTGTAAGCCTTACTTTCCTGCTCCAAAAAAAAACTTCTAAAGTTGCGGTCCTCCTCCCTTGTCAAGCTCCTTCCATACGTTTCCCTCTAGGACTGATATGGCACCTATGTTATGCCTTTCGACCTCTCCGAATAGAGACTACAGGACCCTCGACCCTCTTGCCCAAATTGTACAGAACTATGACCTAAACTTAGAGGTCTATCCCACCAGTAGAGTCACACAAAACCTGCCCAGAATTCGCTTCAACTCGGCCTGCACTTTTGATCAAACTCGGCTCACTAGTTGTCACAAAGATCAACCCCAAAACAAATGTCTTTTTCTCTTTGTTGAGCACCTTGATTTGCGGCTTGCCTCAGATAATGTTTTTCTTATGATGCGTTGCACTTGGATGTGCCAACCACCTTGTGTTGGTATTTGTTATGATCCACGCTTTGATACCATGTAGAAAATCCACAAAATTCTGATCTGCTATAGTGATTATTTGAAAACTGGTTTCTTTTCACTAAAACACAATTTCTCTTCTTCAAATTTGCAGTGGAATAGGAACATAAATAAATACAATTCACACAATTTAAGACAAAATTTTTATAGGGAACCTAACTGGGAAAACCCTCTGCTTGTTTATTGATAGAAACTGAGCAATTGATCTCTTACAAATACAATTGTTTCACTTGGAAAATACACCCTTCTCCTTGCTCTTATCCTAAGCCTGAAATCCTCGCAAGAATGCTAATTATGCTGCCCTCTTCCCTTGCTCCTCCTCTGCCCCGAATTCCTAGCATAAACCCAAGGAACCAAGTCCCTAATTCCTTGCGTAAGAGCTGATCCTTTAGCTCCTGAATTCTAGCACATAAGCCAAACTACCTTCTACCAACTTGCACAAGCCTTCTTGTCACGCTCACTTACAAGCTTACACACAAAACTGGTGCATACAAGAGTGAATACAATTGTGCCTTTGCGCCTTCTTTATGGCAATTTAAATGGCTAAAATTAGTGAATTTTCTAATTAAGGAATGATTTTGTGATTGATTAAGTTAGCATGTGTTAACTGCTCACGCAACTTGTCCTATTTCATGTCAATCACTTGAAACTTGACCACTTGTGTTTTTCCTCAATTAACACTAGAAAATCAAGAACTTGACCTTCAATATCAACACATCAGTTAATTGCAATCTAACATGTCCTTATGCTTAGGGACACTCCTGAATTTTAGGAACTCGAGAGTTTGACTCCTTGAATTAAGGCATAAATCAAGGAATCAATTTCTTGCTACTATTTCAACAAAGATCTACAAAGTGTTTTAGATTTGCTGTAAACTAGTCCTTTGTGAGACTTAAGGGCTAGATCTGAGATGAGGTCAATCGTTCAGTCGTGTAATATGTTTGCAGATTGCTACAATATGTTAAATAGAACTTTGATGCCTGAACTCCTAGCCTCCAAATGCCATTGTTGATATTGAGGAAGGGGCTTTTTGCTTCAGCCCGAAGCCCTTTTTCCTTTGGAAAACATGGGGAGATGGCCTGTGGTGACGCCTTGCAGCCCTTTCTCCACATAGAAAGGCTGCAACAATACCCTCCTGTTCACTGGTGGAAGAGAAAACTCACCTTTTCCTATCCATAAACCTCCCTCATCCCCCGAGACATTCTTCAAATCGTCAATAACAGTGAACGAGGCTTCGCAATAGAGAATCTTAATTCCTGTCATCTCTCAAATTAACATTCAAATTCTTTGCATGTTATCTTGTAATCGTACCTAAATTTTGAATATCTATCTCTTGCATGTGTAATGTATGAAATTTTATTGATTCTAGTAATTGCACTTGTGCCCTAACTTGTTGAATATCTCTTGAATGCTAATTTAGATGATCTATTGCATGATTACTCATACATAGTATGTCAATGAATGTCCTTCGGGGTGAACTCTTGGTAGCTCTCCCATGAAAAAATCCCTCTTCCATTGGATAGGTAATTGTTGGAAGTTTGGTTGCTAGGGCATCAAAATTTCAGCCTCATTAGAAACTATTTGGTTGATTTGAAACATTATTGACCCCATACTCCCAAGGGATAAGGGACTGGTCCAATTGGTTGGTGATCATTTACCTTGCTTATCCATTATTCTCTCTCCTTTAAATTTCAGCCGCTTTAAGGCTAAGGTAGTAAACTAGGGCTTGTTGCGAATTCCTAGGCAAGTAGAATTCTTGGGGTTGAAGAGCCTAAACATCAAGAGGATATCATTTTCCACAAAATCTATCCTTTTGGTGGGCATCCACTTCAATTTCATCTATAAATTCTTTCCCTAGTTGTTTTCCCTAATAGGGAAACCCTAGCTTTTTCTTCCTTCGACTTTGGGGCTTTTTGAAGGTTTCATGTTTTAGAAAACAGAGAGAGAGATCAGAGTGATTGATTGCACACAACAAATCACACTTGATACCTTTATTGATCACCACAAGTACAAATATATAGGACATAATTTACTGACTTCGACACATCTAGATCATGACTGCAATTCATACATTGGAAACAACAACTTCTAGATTGACTCCTCGTAACTCCTAATGACAACTACACATGGCATGGAAGCATTAATTCCGACACCCTCCCTTAATGTTTGCATGGAAAACATTGAAAACATATATTACAACAACAATATGATATTTGTCTAACTTGTCTTCATGAGCACTCACATCTCTGGAATCTTGCTAACACTGCTCTTTCACCACCACATCTTCGAGTTGTTACTTGACTTCCATTTAAAATGTAACCGCCTTTGACCATCGTTGATGAACTTTGCAAGATCAACAATATTGACACCTCGGCTCGTTGGGGCGAACCATCCTATGTGTTGAAAAGTGTGCAACAAGAAATGCTAAATTTAGAATGTGCTAAAAATAGACCTGCTAAAAATAGCATGTCCAAAAATAGCAGTTTGGTCAGTGAGGTCATTGGCCACATTGGGTGAGAGGTGAAACTGCTAAAACTAGAAAGTTCTAAGAATAGCATTTCTGGGTCCCTTCCTATTTATAGCAGTCCCTAGTCTATTTATAGGAAGTAAAATTAATTTTGGTCTTAACAACAGTTTAAAATATTAATTAATTAATCTCCAATGAGTTAATTAATTATGAAAAATTAAACTTGAAGTCTTTGTGAGATCATGCAATTATTTTCTCCCTTGATTTAGGAATTTATCCCTTGATCAAAGGAGATAAGGTTCAGTTCTATAATGAGAGGGTCAGTTGACTTAGTTATAACTAGTCAAGTTCAATTAGATTATTTTAACAGGTTGTTAAAATAATAAAATAGAGTTTGTTAATGCTTGCATACATGTGACAACTATTATTTTAGATAACTGAGGATTCACTCATGGATAACTGTTGCATGTCAGTTTTGTCAGAGACCCAGTTGAGATCAGATGTGGGACAATGTACTATCAGATGCTTAACTATTTCTAGTAAGTAGTTTTTGCATGGTTGAGGAACTAGTGTTCTCAAGGAATACGTAGTGGACCATTGTTGTTTTTGATATGTTGGAATTAATAGCATATGCTTTTGCTATTATTTCCTAAGCAACTACTAAGGACTATAGGGAAGCCATATAACAGGGCTTGGGTTTCATGGGACATATTTTTCTATCTTCATAGTTCATGGGAACTGATAGCTTGAGAGCTAATTCTTCTTGTATTGTGAAGAGGATTTCCACTTGATTGATATACATGGTTGGGGTTATGCTTGGTGCTTTCCCCTGGATATATCTTGTGTTATGTGTGATTAATTCTCTTGATCAGTTATGCATGTTTCTACTTGATGTTGCTCATGATTTCGATTATGCTTCTGCTTAATGTTTTGTATAAGTAGAACAAGTATTATGCTTTAGGACATTGCATATATCGGTTTGTTCTACATGTGAAATTTCTACATGGTATCAGAGCACAGGTGATCAAGCAAGAACAATATACTAGCAGGAGGAATTTGAAGTTTCTTATTCTTGATATAGATCTCAAGTTCTTATCACATCTATTTCATTGATGGCATTCAATGGTTTGAGGCTTGAGTATGCCCTTGATGGCAGCTCAAACCATATAGCTTGGAAGGATCGCACGGAGGCAGTTTTGGAAGATAATGGTCTTAAGGATTTCATTGATCAAGAAGTCCCCAAGCCTACTGACAAGACTGAGCTGGTGGAATGGGGTAAGTGTGTGGCTAGAGCTAGGAGAATTCTCTTGGAGGGTGTTCGAGATCACATAGTCTCAAGCTTCCATGGGAAGGAATCTCCATTTGCAATGTGGAAAACATTGAAAGATTTATATCAGAATAGTAGTGATCAAAGGAAGTTGGCACTGAAGGACAAGCTTCAAAAGATCAAGTGTGAGAAGGGTGACTTTATTTCTACATTCTTGAACAAGCTCACCACCTGCAGAGATGAGCTTGCAAGCATAGGAGTCATTACAGCTGATGAGGATATGGTGAGTCTAGCACTCCTTGGCCTTCCTAAGAGCTGGCATAGCTACTAGGACTCAGTGAATGGAAGGGACAAACTGCCAGATTGGGAACGACTATGGTCGGATTTGATGCAGGAGGAGATCAAACGGAGCACCAGGAATGGAGCTTCTTCATCAAAACATGATGATGAAGAGAACTTGGCTTTAGCTTCTAAAGCTAAGAAAGGGAAAGGGAAAGCATCCCATTCCAAGTCTTCTCAAGGAGGGAAGAAGTTTGACAAGTCGAAGGTGAGATGCTTTCATTGTCATGAATTGGGTCATTATGCTAATAATTGCCCAAAGAGGAAGTCCAAGAAGAAAGGTTCCTCCAAGGAATCTGATGGTGATGCACTAGCTTCACAGTTTGAGATGAATTTCTCGCTTATTGCATGCATGGTTTCATCCAGCATGGGATGTGTTTGGTATTTGGACAATGAAGCTTCTTTCCACATGTCAGGTGACAAGAATCTTTTCAGCACTTTGGAGGAGAAGAATCTCTAGATACGGATCAAGATGGGCGATAACAAAAAGTACTGTGTCTCAGGTAGAGGTACGGTTATGTTTCAGAGGGAGCATGGTTCTCCCCTCACTCTTTCTAATGTTATGTATGTACTAGGGCTGAAAAAGAATCTTGTGTCTATTGCTATGCTTGAGGATAAAGGCTATGATGTAGTCTTTAGTTTGGGAAAGGTTTTCCTAAGGCATATCGGCACTGGACAGACCAAACAGATTGGGATTCGAATTAAGAATCTCTACAAGTTATAGATAGAAAATTGTGCTGCTCTCAGTTCCAAGGCAGAAGAGGTGCATGGCCAAGACATTGGCGAGTTATGGCATAGAAGACTGGGCGACTTGCATCATGGGGCCTTGAAGATCATGCAACAAATTTCTACCGGATTACCCAAGTGCAAACTGGAGCAGACAAGCACATGCAAAGGTTGTACTCTGGGTAAGTATGCGAAGGCTTCCTTTCATGATCGGGATGGAAGAGCAGGAGCAGTTCTGGATTGAGTTCATTCAGATGCATGTGGGCCCTTCTCTACAGCCTCCACCGCGAAGCAAAGGTACTTTGTTATTTTTATAGATGATTTTTCTCGTAGATGTTAGATTTACTTCATGCAAAAGAAGGATCAAACCTTTTTGAAGTTTTGTGAGTTCAAAGCTTTGGTAGAGAAAGAATCAGGGAGGAAGATAAAGGCCTTGCAGAGTGATAACAGTGGAGAGTATGTTTCCCAGCAGTTTAAAGACTTCTGTACTTCAGAAGGAATTAAACGGGAACTCACGGCACCTCATAACCCACAACATAATGGGGTGGTCGAAAGGAAGAATAGATTATTGTGGGTGCAACTCGAGCAATGCTGCATGACCAAAGCTTACCACTTCATCTGTGGGCTGAGGCATGCAATACAGTAGTGTATCTTCAGAACATAAGTCCTCATTGTATTTTGGGGATGAAGACACCAATAGAGGCTTTTTCAGGGAAGCGGCTAGATGTGAGTCACTTCCGTATCTTTGGATCACCAGTTTACTGTAATGTGACCAAAGATGCTCAGAAAAAGTTAGACCCAACAGCTGAGTTGGGAATACTTGTGGGGTATACAGATACACCTCACAACTATTGGGTGTTTCTGCCTGCCAGTCAGAGGACAGTAGTGCGTAGGGATCTGAAGTTCGATGAGCAGTGAGCCATGTGAGAGTCACTTGAGAGGGAGCTCAAGTTGCATGTTGATGATGAGGAACTACTAGTTCCTAAGGAGGAGGAGCCTCCTGATGATGCGGAGTAGCCGCATGCAGAGATTCCAGTGGTGGAGATCACCACTATTGGAGAGTCTTCCAGAGAGCGGCGGAAATGCTCTCGGGAAGCTGACAGATTGATGTAGGATGCG
Source organism: Pinus taeda (assembly GCA_000404065.3). Lineage (NCBI taxonomy): Eukaryota > Viridiplantae > Streptophyta > Pinopsida > Pinales > Pinaceae > Pinus > Pinus taeda. Next base: position 20,466 of record APFE030562643.1, read on the forward strand.
AGAGAGAATGTGGGGCAACCATCCTCTCATCACAGACAGAGGAGATCTCCCGATAGATACACTGGCTACATGGCCCTGGTTGGGGAGTGTGTAGCGACCGAGCCTTCTTCTTTTGAGGAGGCAGTGTAGCAGCCAGTTTGGATGGATGCGATGGTAGAGGAGTATGATTCTAACATGAGGAACAGTGTATGGGATGTTGTTCCTAGACCAGGGGACAAGTCAGTGGTTACTTCCCGATGGCTTTACAAGGTAAAGTAGGTAGCTGATGGCAGTATTGAGAAACATAAGGCAAGATTTGTTGCCCGTGGTTTCTCACAGGTTGAGGGGATTGACTATGATGAGATCTTTGCTCCTCTTGCAAGGTACTCATCGATTAGATCGATTCTAGCACTATCAGCACAGATGGGTTGGAAGATCCATCAAATGGATGTGAAGAGAGCTTTCCTCAATGGGGAGATTGAGGAAGAGGTATACATTGAGTAGCCCAAAGGATTTGAGACCTTCGATCGTGAGTCACATGTGTGTCGGCTCAAGCGAGCATTGTATGGGCTGAAGCAAGCACCCCGTGCATGGTATACTAGGATTGACAGCTATTTCACTGGGTTGGGCTTCACCAAGAGTGAAGCGGATGCAAACCTCTACCACATCATTGTAGATGGTAAGCTATTGATTATTGTACTTTATGTCGATGATTTGATTTTGACAGGTGATGATGAGTTGATCAAGTCTTGCAAGAAGGATCTTGCAAGAGCGTTTGAGATGAAGGACATGGGCCTCATGCACTACTTTCTAGGTGTTATCACTCAGGTTTTCCTAGAAGTTGTGTAAGAGGAAAGTATACCCGAGGTAACCAGAAACCAACCTTTTAGATGCAGAATCTAGCCACTCTGCATCCAGAGAGGGCTCTCTCTTTATGATTTATCTTTGTTCTTGGAAGGTTTTAGGCTAGTTATAGAT